>WYDF02104525.1:2940-23754 GCA_009867245.2 Adranes taylori
TAACATATCAAAGCTATATTCTTTTCTTATGGAAAATTCTATTATATATGATCACATTTTTGAATTGTTCGTAAAAAAATAAACTAAATGGTTATTTCGATTTTTCTAAAAAATTTAATATTCTGGAAGTAATTAAATATCTCATAATAAATTTCCTGTGAAATATAAATAGTAGATCATTCCATTAATGTATATAATGATTGATAATTAAACATCATCATATAGGGTATTCATAAATTTTAGTTCCATTATTAGAACATTCAACAGCTTATATTTTATAACCCCATCGAATAGCTAATTTAATTAGCTGTCAAACTGCATTAGAGTTCCATAGGCACAAAACTGTTAAGTTATTTTTTTGCACAGTGTATTATACACATCTAATAACAAAGAACACTCTGTATTTAGGTATAAGACGCCCTGATGAAATGTTAGCTTATTTTTTACGAACAATTCAAAAATGTGAACAAATGTATAGTATGTTCTATAAGAAAAAATATAACTGATATGTCAATCTTTTTTGGAGCACCCTGTATATTTGGAAAGGTGTTCTAATTGTAGTCCCTCCTATCGTTACACGTGATGCCACTATACTAGAATAAACATAATAAATGCGATTTGGCCATAAAACTTCGTGGCGTCGAAGGTAACTTACCAGATATATTAAAAAATGTTATTAGGACCTCATCAATTTATAATTTACTACTTTTGGAGTTTATTGAGTGCTTGAAGAAAAAAATCGACAAAAAACATGGCAATGCCGTTTCGGCCCATCAATCTTGGCTCGTTCTTTCTTTAGCGAGCTCGAAACAAGGCCTACTGAACAGCAAACCTTTAATAAAAATAATTCCGGCATAATTATTTTACAGCACTCTGCAAACTCAACAACTGAAACAATCTCTAAAAATCTAGCACCCAAGAAAATTATAAATTACATCCAACAATAAGATTCATTTGTATTTGTTTAAAAATTAAAAAAAAAATAGTATTAATTAACAAATTATACCTTATAGAATTATATTATAAAAGCATTTATTGCTTCACATAAAATATAAGGTCTAGTGTTAAACTTCAACATATTAATTCCATAACCCTAATATGAGTATGTGTTTTAAATGTAATTGTTTAATACATACACTTGGTTATTTTATATTCCATAATAATCACATATCTTTCATCATAATAATAAGTTATATTGATATCGATCGCCTTGTACACATTTGTTCACGCTGAATTTAAAAAAAAAACTAACGTAGCGCTCGTTTCGGAGTTACGCTCCTCGTCAGTAATTTTTATGCATCGACCTAACATTATGCTACAGTCACTATAGTCAAAAATGGTGTATTTTTACCATTGTACCGTTAGTCTTGGCGTAATCTTGGCGTGTATTACTGTGTGGCTATTTCATGCCTGCACAAATTGAAATTCACCGCGTATCGTGTAGCATCGTACACATTCGCCATTCGAGTGCTAGAGAAATTTAATATGAATCAAATTTGAGGATATAAATATGTATACACCCGCTATTTTTGTTTATAGTCCACCATGTGTTGTCATACCGTGGTGGAGGTACACTTTGGTATAGGAATAATAGCATTATTATGAGCAATTTGAATTAGATTAACGTTTCAATATATAAATATTTACAATTTCAATGTTAACGACGTTTTGATACCTGAAATACACCGCTTTCGGTGCAATATTATATTAATGTTTTTCGATATAGCCATAATAGCTCTATTTTGTACAAAAATGTACAATTTCCATTACATTGACGTTTCGATATATGAATACATCTTCAGTGTAAATTATATTGAAAAAATATACTGACCATTTGTAAATCCAATATCGCGCTTGAATATGCTACATAGAGTTGATGCTGAACATTTGTACTCATTTGTACCCCTCTCTATTTTATTAAATATATTTAAAGCTAAAGGTAAGTACAAACTGGTAGCAATTTAATATTTACAAATATCAGATTGTATATTCTACATAAAACATATGTTGGATCTTTAGAGATGATGCATTATATATACTACATGTAGCATGTCAGGTCGATGCATAAAAATTAGACACACACGTGTCTGATAAGAAGTGAAACTCTGAAACAAGTGCTCGTCGTGCATTAGTTTATTTAAAGTAAATTGATTTTATTTTTATTCAATGTGAACAAATGTGTAAAAATGAAATAAATCGCTCATGTAGTGAAAGTTTCATTATCAACCAAATATCAGTTTATTTATGCAAAAACATCAAGATGATGTTCGAGTAGTCCATTTGTTGATAAGGGAAATAATAATTTGATGAGTGTTTATTCAGTGTATTCGCTCAAAGATGGTTTTCTGAGTCAAAATAAACCGTACATGTACCAAGAAAATAATACCAACGAAATAAAATTTCAATATGATGTCCAGTTATAAGATTATATTTAGCTAAACTGTCCATTTCCGAGAGTGAAATTGACAGCTTATGCATTCGGTGGATGGGTTTAAAATTTTTTTTCATAAAATGCAAAATAAGCCGTGCATGTACTCAAAAGGTTAAAAAATCTCTGGCTAGGAAAGTTTTCTGTCTATTTCCGAGAGTGAAATGGACAGCTTATGTATTGAGTTGAAAGAAAATTTTCATAATAGGCAAAAACAAGCCAGTCATATACTCAAGGGTTAAAAAAATCTCTAGCTAGTAAAGTTTTCAAGTCTTGATTTAAAGTACGCCGTTGCAACATCTATTTGGTTCAAACATTGATTTTCATGAAGTATAAAATAAACCGTGCATGTAATCAGGGGTTTATTCTCAACAAGATATATGAGATTGTTTTTTTTTTTTAATATTTAACACAAGATTTAATCCAAACATAGTATATGTCATATAGAAACTTGAATAAATTTAATAATTATATGATAATCAGATTTATTTTTCATGTAAATTTTATATATCCTATTTATATATATTTTTCATATAAAACATTTATAACAATTAATTGATCTTTCTATGTAATTATGATAAATAAGATTTAAAATATGCTATATTTTGTGTCAACTCAAGTAAAATATATTTTATAATTCCTATAACTTTTATTTAAAAAAAAAAAAATGCTAACTTTTTTCAAATAAAAATTATTTATAAAAAAACATTTAATTTAAACCTCACTGAAATTATCTAGAAATAACTTTTTATCAGATTTTTTAAAGAATATTAACTTTGAATAAATGCAATATGATATGTAACAGCTATATAATTTCTTTTTAAATTCTGAGTAAGGCTTCCAAATATCACATAGCTTAATGAAAACGTTCCATTTTCTTATATTTATACTGCTTACTTACTTTCATATATTAACAATATTTTAATCGTAAAAAACTTACAAAATCCGAAAATAGGCAAGTTTGGCAACTATGCATAACAATTTTTTGGCAGGTAACGAAATTAGGTTAAAGAAATATGCCAACTGTGTAAGAAACTTTTTCAAATAATGAAGCTGGAGAACATACCAAATCATTCAATTTTGAAATGCAATTTTTCATTTCTCATTTTTTTAAAAAGGTTGCTAATTGAAAACAAAACTAAGTTTTTTGCTACCTGAAACAATTCTATCAATAAACTTCAAAATCCTAATAACATCTCAAAGCTAATCATCAAGTATTTCCTATAAATATATCAAAAAGTATTTTTCAATATTGCCCAGATCTTCATAAAAATAACACATTTTCAGAGATAACAAAAAGTTTGAAGAAATATGGCAACTGTGTACATAACTTTCACGTGTAACTTTTCAGTGAAACTGAACAGAAGTATTCACATCATTCAAGTTTGAGATGCAAAATAGCATCTTAAAGTTAACAATCAAGTTTTTCGTATACATGTATTGAAAAGCATTTTACAATGTTGCCAAATCTTCGTAAAAATAACAAATTTTTAGCAAATAACAATGTTTGATTAAAGAAATATGACAACTGAGCACATAACTTTCAAATAGTGAAACTAGGCAGAAGATCCCAGATCATTCAAATTTGAAATGAAATTTATCATTTACAAGTTTTAAAAAGGTTGCCAATTCTAAACAATACCAAGTTTTTTTGCTAACTGAAACAATTCCCTCAATAAAATTCAAAAAATCTTAACATCTCAAAGCTAACCATAAGGTTGTTCCTATAAATGTATTAGAAAGCATTTTCAATGTTGCCAAATCTTCATAAAAATAACAAATTTTTAGTACTTAGCAAGAAGTTTGATTAAAGAAATATGGCAACTGCTTACACGCTTAAACGTATAACTTTTTCAAAAAGTGGAATTGCATGGAACTTTCCACATCATTAAAGTTTGAAATGCAATTTTTGCAAAAACCACACAAAAACAAAGGTTTTTGCTACTTGAAACGATTCCATCAATAAAATTCAAATAACATCTCAAAGCTAACAGTCAGGTTTTTCCTACACCTGTAGGAAAAACAAATACAAATATTGAAAAAAGCTTAGAAAGCATTTTTCAATGTTGCCAGATCAACACATTTTTAGCAGATAAGAAGTTTAATTAAGAATATATGGCAACTGTGTATGTATCTTTTACGTATAACATGTTCAAATAGTGACTTGGGGAGAACTTACCACATTATTCAAGTTTGAACCATAATTTTTCATTTCTAATTTTGAAAATGTTGCTAATTCTATAGAAAAGTTTGTTGCTAGCTGAAATGATTTCATCAATAAAATTCAAAATCCTAATAACACTCCAAAGCCAATGGCCAGGATCTCCCTATAAATGTATTAAAAAACATTTTTTCAATGTTGCCAAATCTTCATAAAAATAATGCAATAAGTTAGAAATAATTTATTTTAAAAAGAATTGGCAACATTGGAGATATTTCTTTAAAGAAAGTAAATAGAAAAGGCCAGTTGATTCACCAGAATATTTATATCTCCATAAATATCTCGAAAAGCAATTCAAATGTTACTAATTTTAATGAAAACAATGTTAAACGCAAAGTTTTCCATAAATCAGTAAGGCATTTTCTACAAGGGCGTTTATAGTCAAATCTTAGTTGAAATCAATTTGTCTTCAGAATATTTTATATAAGCCTCCCAGAAACATTTTAAATGTTGCCAATTAAATAATAAAGTCAATTCTATTATTTAATAATAAAAAAGAAAGTCAAATCGCATTACAACAAATAATATCAGCAGCAAACTCCAGAGTTCCTTACAACATTGCCAATCTTTATTAAAATAAAGTAAACATTGTTTTTTAAAAATTTTGCATAAGATGTAACATTTACATACTTGCCAATTACTTATAAAATGTTTAATTAATGATGTAATTTTCATATGAAGTTTTAATACAGCACCATTTAAAGAATTTTATCTGAGTCGACACCACTACTATTTAAACAATATAGAAAAAAAACTAACGTTGAATATTATCACTTTGTTTGCAATCAAGATTATCTCTTACTTTCTTTAATTATTAACCTATTTAATTATCTATATAAATTTAATAGCAAAAAATTCTACCATTTCAAGGAAGAGACGGTAGAAATTAAAGCGGGGAAAAAGGCTTCTATTTGAGGCACTTCGATGATAATAAATATAAATGGTCATTTCTCTGGACATGGTAGAATAAAATTGTTCCGCGTATTTTGCTTTCTTAAAATCCTCAAAATGATGAATCAGGAAGATTTCGGCTGTTGTTGGACAGTGCCGCTATCGTTTGGTTTCGTTTGCGCTATAACCGTTAAACTTTTCGGTATTTTTGACATTACAAGTGTAGCAGCAGCAGCAGCAGCTGGAGCTTGGATCGCAGGTGCCGCTAGACTCGTATTACCAATCACTTTTCCTGATAACGTTGTACTAGCGGCAACAGTGGCGGCGCTGTGTGTATTTGGTGCGGTTAATGCTTGCGCCAATTGTGACATTGTTATGTCCGTTGCGATTCGCGAATCGGACGTTGCGAACACTGGTGGCGCTTTTTCATTTCGATACGTATGGGTTGCTTGATGTGAGGTTTGAGGAGTAGTCACATTTGATGAAGCTGTTAAAAAAGAATATTCAAAACGCTAGAAAATAACATCTTGCAACTCTGGCAAATTTGATTTGTTACCCGAAAAGTCATAGTGTAACGAAGCAATTTGCCCTAGGTTTATTTAGGCTTTCTGCATTTTTTAATTCGGGGGCGAATGTTCCCCTGGTAGTGGCGAGTCTATGTAGAACATTTGTCCTCGTTCTAATTAAGTTCAATGGTAGATAGGTTTGTACGCTTGATACTTGCAAATCATTTAAATAATTCAGGATAGCTAGATTTTATGAGATGTTGCTGATATTTAATCAATCAGAGAATAGAATATAATTTAAAAACATGGAAACAGTGCAGTCATTTATTGGCAGATTTACCATAAATAAGTTTTACAAATAAAATGTAAAACAAATCATTTATTAATAAACTCTATTCTATGTGCTGTGACAGATAGCTAAGGGGGACAAAGAAATGAACGACATAAAAAAATTCTAATAGGCAAACAGTTTTATGTGAAAGAATAAAAACTTATGTTGAAGAGTACTTAAATTTATCTGAGAAATAAATAGACTTATGGGAAGTTAAAACAGTTTTTAGAATTAGAATTATGCTTATAATTATAAGCTTAATGATGATTATGAGGGGAACATACATTAGGTTTGTAGATAGAATTGTTTGTAGTAATTATGTTAAGTATTTTGATTTATTTAGGCTTTCTATATTCTTTGTTTTTTAAAATTCGGGGGCGAATTTTGCCGGGATGGTGGCGAGTCTAACGAGAAAATTTATCCTCGTTCTAATTAAGTTCTATGGCAGATAGTTTTGTACGCTTGATACTTGTAAGTCATTTAAATATTTCAAAATGGTTAATTTTATATGTTGCAGTTACTTAAGCATTTACGGAATATAATATAATTTAAAAACATGGAAACAATACACTCATTTACAGGTAGCTTTACCATAAATAAGTTTTATAATTAAAATGTAGAACAAATCATTTATTATTAATTAAACTCTAAAGACGATTGGTAGATGTTAGGGCTGAGCGCCAATGTTTATAGTTTAATTATAATTTTGGTTGACTAAATTACATAAAGTTCGTTGAAGGCAAATTAAAGTGGGTATTAAAGTCATACCCAAATTTAAACGTGAGAATAGCGAAAAACTTACATTCAATAAGAGTGTTGCTTTCATTACAATCATCAATGGCGCCACCTTTATCACCATTTGAATTGATCACAATCCCACTAGATGGCATTAACATTAATCCGGTATTGATCGATAAAACAGGTTGCTTTTCAATGGTGCTATTTGCAGGTGTCAATGATACTGTAGATCCAGTTAACGCTGCTGTTGTAATAATTGGAATTGTACCATTATTCTCGCCGCGTGCATTCGATTTACCTTTTTGGGCTTCCAACAATCGTTTTTGGCGCAAATCAAACGTACGTTTAATTGCACACATCTTTTTATAATCCTCCAATGTAATATGATAAGGCTTTCCACCCGATATGACCTATTGAAATTATTAATTAGAAATGAATTCCACAGATATTCACATTTTATTGCCTACCTGTACAAGTCCGGGTTTCTTTTCAGCTTTCTTCGTCGGATCAATCGGTATTAAATTTGGGCGCCAATTTTTAGTCACTGGAAATTTGATTTTCTGCGTTTGAGGCTGAGAAGGTATATGATTCGGTTGAATTGGAACTGGTTGCGATTGAGTTGTTATTGCTGATGGTGGATGATTAGCGATTGCTTTTATCGAGGAAATTGTTTGTGATTGCTGTGCTGCTTGTTTCGTTAGAGTTATAGATATATTAGTGGGTGGGAATGATATGGTTTGAGTAGGTATTGGTGTAGATGAGGTGGAAGTTGTTGAGGGATATGGTGGAGGAGGTGGAATATTGCTGATTGGAATTTTAGTACCTGGTTGTAGGGAGATTAGAGCCGGTGGTAATTTAGTGGTTGGCATGCGCGGGGTAATAACAGTGTTGTTTGTTAAAGCTGTAGAAGAACCTAAAATAAAAAAGAAACAATTCTAAATTTACTTAGGATAACGAGACAAATTGTTTAATATGTAAATATACTAGCAGCGTCCGATATAATGATTGATATGTGTGCTCGCTCGTCGCTGTTCATTGTGTAGCTGGCTGCTCATACGACATGTGAATACTGCACTGGAAGAAAATTCCATGTTTTGCGATCACAGCGAGTAGGTTTTAGGACTTATAAATAGACGCGGAATTATTAAATTAATTTAGTGCGTAATTTTGCGAACTCGAAGAAAGCCGACAGCCAACAGCAGCAGCAGAGCAAACAACCAGCGACAGTTGCCTAGAAAGTAAGCTACGCTCATCGAGGTTCACTCGAAAAAGTAACACAGACGATCAACGCGATTTTACGCGTCATAATCCATCGAGGCCATGGAACAACTATCGGTTCCTGCGTGTGGTCTCACCTTAAACTGACCCCGAGATTTACATTTTAGGAGATTTAATTTGTAATCTAGAATAACTTGGTAACCGCGCGATTTATGATATCACTAAACTCTCCATTAGCAGCGTCGCGAGCGAGAGTCTATCACAATATGACCGCAAATGCTGGAAATGTGCCATTTGGACGAAAACATCTGGAACCACACGCGGGTCGAGAAATTCTGGAAGATCTTCCTTAATTTGGAATAACTTTGAATATGCCATTTGAACGAAAACATCTGGAACCACAGACGGGTCGACAAATTCTGGAAGATCTTCCTTAATTTGGAATAAAATGTAAGTAAAGAAGTTCCATGTGCAAAAGTAAGTCCCATACCCAACGCAAAGAATATTATGTCAAAACTAAAATAATTATAGAAAAAGCGTACGCATTTATCTCGTTACTAACTGATTAACACAATCTGTAAAATAATTCTCCTTAAAATCTGTAAAAAAAAACAAAACATAGCTGTTGGAATTAGAAATCTTGTTTCTCACCTGTCACTAAAACTGGAGTTGTAGTCGTTGGTAGATTTGTAACCAATGTGGAATTATTTGTAACAGCTGTTAATGTTGGAACTGCCATAGATGCAGCGACAGCTACTGGATTCGGTAGGAGGATACTGGATGAGCCTGTTGTTGGATCGGAACAAGCAAGGACTTGTTGCGATGTTACAGTTACGGCTGATGTTTTAGATGAAAGATGATTCATTACTGGTGTCTAAATAAAGAAAAAAAAATAGGAAAATGAACTCGTACGAAAAGTTTGTAAAGACAATATCATGCCAGAAGTTCAAATCCTATTTATTTTATAATCAAAATCCTCGGAGTAAATATTTGATTCTTTTGCTAAAACTCCGTTGTCCAGAACATGAAACTGCTCAAAATTATTGAAACTGGTGGTGTTTATATCTAAAAACGAAAGTCCCAAACAAAATTTTAAACTAGTTGCAGTCGACGCCCAAATATTCGGATTTGAATCAAACTAATTACTCAAAAGGCTCCAGATTAGAGTCAAAATTGTAAATCATTGAGATTGGCATCGAAATTATTCAGATTGGCATCCAAAATTATATCCAATTGGCATCAAAATGATTTATATCCAACTGCGAATGTACCAATCAAAATTTTAAAAGAAGTCGTAGCCGTGGACCAAATATTCAAATTCAAATTAAATTAATTGCTCCAGATTAAAGTAAAAATTTCAAGTCATTGAGTTTAGCATCCAAATTATTCAGGTTGACTCTAACAAAATAATTCGTCCATATGATTCAAGTTAAACTCATAATAATTCCAATTGAACCAAAAATTGTTACAGTTACCAAAATCAACGTCCAAGTGATTAATATTCGAAGTCCAACTTATTTCGAAATCGAAGCCCATATTATTACAGGTGCAAAAAGGTCCAAATGATTCAGGTGGAAATCAAAATTGTAAGTCACTGAGATTGGCACCCAAATTATTCAGGTTGAAGTTAAATTTTTTTGAATTTATTGAGGTCGACGTCCAAATGTTTTAAGCTGATGTCAACATTGTTAAAGATATTGAGGTCGGTGTTCAAATAATTTTGGTTGATATATAAATTATTATTGTTCAGTTAGGAATAAAAGTAATGGAAAAATTTATTACGAAATCAAGTAACATTGGATCTATAGTTGGTAGTACAGAAAACTTCAATAGAACTGATGGTGACCCAAAAGATGTGAAACATAGAAAAGAGAAGAAAAAATATGAGAGAGGAGTGGTTGAGATTTCAGATTGAACTCTTAAATTAGAGCTTAGGCAGTTTAAGGCAGAAATCAAGGTTATAAGAAAAGAAAACGAGAATATGAAGAATGAAATGGACGATAAAGAAAAAAAATGGGATAAGGAAAAAAGGAGTTTAAAGGGAGAGTAAAGGAATTGGAAAATATGGACCAAGAGAGGCAACTAAAACAGAAGAAATTATATATGGTTTAAGTGAGGAAATAATATGTATGGAAGGGATTAGGAAAGAAGTACTTATAAGAATACACTAAGAATAGGACGATTAGAAGGGAATGAAAAATGAGACAAGTAATTCTAAAATTAGAAAAATGGTAGGACCAAATATTACTGAAAAGTATTGGCATATACATAGAGGATGATTTGACAGAAATAGAGAGGAATGTACGAACGAGAATAAGAGATGATGCAATGGAGAAAAGAAGAGGCAATGTAAGACTCAGATACAAGAAGATGTGGGTAGTTGATCAATTGTAGAAGTGGAATGATAATGAAGAAATGTTGGGCAGGGGGAAATATGGAAAAGAAGGAGGTAGAAGAAAAACGGCAAAGCGACAGACGGAGGACAGGAAAACTGATATGGAATAGGAAAGGCAGATCGAAAGTAGGGAAGGACAGTACATTGTATACGGGAATGTAGTAACATAAAGGAGAGTAACACGAGAAGAGATTGGAGAAAGAGGAAAATGGTAATAGGAAAGAAGGAACCTGGAATAACACGTAAGAAAGACAATAGTAAGGTTAAGAAATCAAAAATAATAGGGGATAAATTTAAATGTTTAATTTGGAATGTAGCAGGGTTAGGAAGGAAATTAGTGGTTAAGGAATTTTCGACATATTAGAAGCAGATTTATAATAGGGCTAGTAGAAACGGGAGGAAGGGATATATAGGATGAAGTAAAGGATTTACTACTTGAAGGGTATTGTTGGAGTATACAAGAAGCAAACAGAAGGTATGTCAAACGGAGAGCAAGTTGAAAGGAGGGAGATAATTATGGGAGTAAGGAAAAGTAGAAAAGAACTGAAAGTTAAGGGAGTTTGAATGAAAGGATAATTCTTCAAATAGTTCAAATAATTATTATTAAGTTATTCATTCAAATTTTTTATGATGGAACAAAAACTGTTAAAAGATATTGAGGTGGACGTGAAAATGATTAATCCTGTAATCAAAATTGTTCAGACATTGAGGTTGACGCCTAAATGATTTATATTCTTGTTAAAATGGTTGAAAGATTCTTATGTCGACGTCCAAATGATTCAGATTGAAGCAAATTGTTAACCTCAAATAATTCTGCTTGAAATTAGAATTGATAAAAGTTGTTGACACAAACCAAATGATCAAAATTATTCGTCCATATGATTCAAATTGAAGTCAAAATAATTCAAATTGAAGCAAAAATTGCTATAGGTAGCAAAATCAACGTCCAAGTGATTAATAATCAAAGCTCAAATTATTTCGAAATCGAAGTCCAAATTATTATAGGTGCTAAGGTCAATGTCCAAAGTTTTTAAGGTAGATGTGTAAATAATTTTGCTTAAAGATAAGTTTGTTAAAAATATTAAGTCAATATCTAAAGCAAAATTGTTAAATTTATAAAACTCAAAGTCCACATGTATCAGGTTGTACTTAAAAGTGTAAAGGTCAAAATTACTCAGATCGAAGGAAAAATTATAAATTAAATTTCTACATACCACATTTACGGCTTGTCCGCCCGTTCCAAATTTACCCTGAGGTTTGATGATATTGCCAGTTGATGTTATAAACGTTTTCGGCTGAATCGAGGTTTGCGGTTTTGATATTGTAACGGCGAGCGGTAATTTTGGAGCTGATCCTGTACCCATTTCGATAAGTAGGGGTGGAGCTTTAGATGTTGGAGCAAAATTTGTAGATACCTAAAAACAATTTTACGTTGAAACGGTGTATATAATAAAAAAGGTACTTGAAACCAAAGAGAGGTAGTAACAAGGTTTAAGTGATGGGTGATCTAGGAACAATCATAAGAGATTTTTCATTAATAAAACCCAAATTAATAAAATATTATTATAAAAGCCTGCGAAAACATTTATTTAAGATGTTGCAAATTGTCATTGAAACAAAGTGAACTGCAAATTTTTGCCATTGCTTCATTAGGAATTTCGACATTTAAACCCAACAATCCATTTACTACAAAGTAACTGTAGATCAAAACTTACTTCAAGTTTTCGAAAAAATCATAATTAAATGGAGCAGAACCCATAAAAACATTTGAAACGTTGCCAACTTGCATTAAAACATAGTTAAGTCCGCGTTCTTCTCATTATTTTCTATAACCGTAGCAATATGACCAATCAAATCAAGACTTTCCTACGATGTCAAAATAAGAATAAAGTAATCTACTCTTCAAATAATTCAATAATAAACATAAGAGCAGATAAAAGCATTTAAAATGTTGCCAATTTCATTTAAAAAAAAGTTGGCTTCAAGTTTTTCTAATTATCTTGAATAACCTGAACAATTTGATCAAAAAAAAAAACTCAAAAAGCTCAAAACACAGCTCCAATCATATTTTCTTTGAAAATATCATCAGTAAATATAATGGAAAACACAAAAACAAAGTTAAGTACACATTTTCTCCTTATTACCCATTGCAGCAACAATATGAACAATCAAATCAGAAATATGTTTGATACGATGCCGATTCATGTCAAAACAAGGTTAAAGTAATTTTCTCGTCAACCAATTTATCAGAAAATATTACAGAGCCTCTAAAAACATTTGAAATGTTGCCAATTTCATTAAAACAAAATGAAACACATTATTTTCCATGACAGCAACAATATGAACAATAAAATCGAAAATGCTTTTGTTACGATGCCGAATCTCATCAAAATAGGTTACAAGTCATTTTCTCTTTAAATAATAAATTAGTAAATATTAAAGTTTCTAAAATCATTTGAAATGTTGCCAATTTTCATTAAAAGAAAGTAAATTCCAAGTTTTTCCCATTATTTAGCATAACCTGAACAAGTTAATCAACCAGGAAACTATTTACTGCGATGCAGCATCGAGTCTTCGCAAATTTCATTGGTAAATACTACAGACTTTGAAATGGTGGCAATTTGCATTAAAACAAAGTTAAATTGTTTTAATTTGCATTAAAACAAAGTTAAGATCATATCTTGCTGATAAGCTCAACAATTTGAATCATAAACTCCAGAATCTATTTACTGCGATGCAAGCTTCGACTAGGAACAAAGCTTATGTCATAGTTACGTTGAAAAATTCATCACTGGATATTCTAAAGAATATAAAAACATTTCCAACGTTGCCAAATTTCTTTCCAACGAAGGCAAACTTCAAGTTTTCTAATAATTTTATATAACCTGAACAATTTGATCAAAGAAAGCTCAAAACAAAACTCCAATCATAGTTTCTTTGAAAAATTCATCAAAAATATTATAGAAAGGTCATGTTTTCTCCTTATTACCCATTGCAGAAATAATACGAACAATAAAATCAAAAATGCTTTTAATACGATGCGGATTCTCGTCAAAACAAGGTTAGTCATTTTCTCTTCAAACAATTCATTCGAAAATATTACAGAGCATTTTAAAATATTTGAAATGTTGCCAATTTTCATTAATACAAAATGAAACACATTATTTTCCATGATAGCAACAATATGAACAAGAAAATCAAAAATACTTTTGTTACGATGCCGATTCTCATCAAAATAGGTTAAGTAATTTTCTCCTCAAATAATCCATTAGCAAATATTAGAGCTTCTAGAAACATTTGAAATGTTGCCAATTTTTATTAAAATAAATTTAACTTTCTAAATATTTTATTGTTAAATTTTAAATATTTAGAAACATTTTTTTGACGGAGATTGAAAAATTATAAATAAAAAATTTTTTTTTTATTTTCTAAATTGAAAATTTTTTATGTATAAATTGTGGATACATTTTTTCTGTGTTTTGATGAAGATTATTTCAAACTTTCAAATTTATAAAATATTTTATAATGGTTTTGAGCAAAATTTTGAATTTTTTCATTTAAAAAATTTTTTTATAAAAATTTCAAAATCTAGAATATCTAAATGTTATAATGATTTTGAGCAAAATTGTTAAATTTTTAATATTTAGAGAAAAAAAATTACGGAAGAATTAAAAAATTTAAAATTTAAAAATTCTGGGCAAAATTGTTAAATATTTAGAAAAAAATTCTTTTTAATTTTATAAATTGAATTTTGTTTTGTATAAATTGTGGACATAGGTTTTATAAAATATTTCATAATGATTTCAGGCAAAATTGTTAAATATTAAATATGTATTTAGAAAAAATTTTAACGGAAAGATTAAAAATTTTAAATTTTCAAAATTTAATAAGATTTTGGGTAAAATTCTTTCTTTAATTTTTATGTTTAGAAAAATATTTCGTGAATATTTTATTGAAAATTTCTAAAATTTATGATTTTGGACAAAATTGTTTAATTTTTGTTTTGGGAAATTTCTGATATTTGTAGAAAACAAAAATTAAATCTAAAATTTTTAAAATATTTTTTAACGATTTTGGGCAAAATTGTTATTTAAAAACCTTAAATATACGATTTTGGGCAAATTATTATGTTATTTATTACAAATTAATTAGGCTTAGAATTAAAACTATTTTATTAAATATAAATGGTGTAACATTATAAAATAGATTATTTAAAAAATAATGCAATTTTTTTTCTCTTTTGGGTTTTAAAATCGCGCCTGGCAGAAAGCTACTTTCTTTATCTAGAAAGAATTTACTATCAGAAAAGTTTTAAAACTTTTGCGAAAACTTTTGCACTACAGTAACAATCAAATCAAAAATATTGTTGCTACGATGCCGATTCTCCTTAAAACAAACTTAGTCATTTTCTCTTCAAAGAATTCGTTAGAAAATATTAGAGCCTTTAAAAAGCAATGTTGCCAATTTTCATTAAAAATAAATTAAATACACGTTTTCTCATTATTTCCATGATAATGAACAATCAAATCAAAAATAGTTTTGTTACGATGCAGATTCTTATAAAAATAAGTTTAAACTCATTATCTCTTCAATCAGTTCATGAGAAAATATTTCAGAGCATCTAAAATGTTGCAAATTTTCATTAACAAAAGTAAACTTCAAGTTTTTCTTATTGTTTTATATAACCTGATCAATTCGATCAATAAACTCAAAAATCCATTAACTACGAGTCAAATCACACCTATAGTTTTTTTTTTCACAAAATATTACAGGTTGGAAAAATTAGATTTAAAATCATGATTTTTTTTAATTTAAAACGCCTTTTATTTTTATTCAAAAATTCTATAATAAAAACTGGCACCGACAGAATCTTTACATATCATTATACGGATAAGGTTGTGGCATATTATCAGGCTACAAAAACATTTGAAATGGTGGCAATTTACATTAAAATGAAGAGGATCTCTGAAAGTTTGACCAAGAGATAGATGAGTTACCCAACACGAGGTGTTTTTTGCAAAAAAAAAACTTGGGAAGAACACTTTCTTCCTCCGCATAATTCATAAGAAGATCTCAAATATTTGATTTCTGTAATCCTTATTAAAAGTGAAAAACTGCTGAGAGCAAATTAATGTCATGAATGATCACTTTATATTAAAAAAAAATGCAAACTTACCCAGGACGGAGCAGCAAGTGTATTACCACTTCCTGATGTTTTGTTGAAAGGTAACATACTCAATGGTTGAATATTGCCCGCAGAAGAAGGAATGTTATCATATGCACGCAATCGATTCTGAACTGACTCAGCGTATGTTGTCGATGGTTGGGTGGCTTGAGATGCTAGGATTAAATCACCATTTCTATTAAAATAAAACAACAAAATTTCATCCAATGGAATTTCCAATAATTCGGAAAATAACCTACCGAAAATACTTCTCTAATAAAATTAAATGTCGCAGAAAACTACTTTGATTGCCATAAGGTTTCTGTAACTCATTCCATAACAACTTGGTTTCCGTATCGTATTGTATGATACTGTTGCATTTCTCCCAACCTTCCGGTGTACGTTCTTTGGGATTACTAAATTCAATCGTTGCATTTAATGGTAGTTCCTCCTCGCCGGGGAATAACTGGCGAACTGATAATGAGGGATTTGAACCTAACCTGTACAATATTAGCATTTTTGATAATTAAGGAAGATTCTAAATCGAGGAAATGGGAGATTTACCTTTGAACGACATTATCATTGGCAGCATTGGATCTATAACGTTTCGCCACATTGCGTATATCTCTAAGACTACCTGAACATGGAGATAAACGTTTAATTGACACAGCCGGTTTTGCAGGGATTGTTTTATACATTTTCGAATTACCCAACTCATCACCATTATTACCTAATAAATTAAAATAGAATTAAATCGAATATATATATATATATATATATATATATATATATTCGATATAGATCAATATATAAATCAAATTAAAATATTACCTCCAATCGATTTAAGTAATACTGACGGAGGTGAAGAATTTTTATCGCGATGCTTTTTCAAATGTTTATTTTGAACCATTGCAACTTTAGGTATCAATTTACTATAATCGACGGTGTATGCACTTTGAGCGCTTTTTGATTGAGTTAAATCGCTTGATTCGGTGATGTCGTCTTGATCGAAAGGACTACGAGATCTAGAATCAGTAGACATACGGCCTAAACGAGAAAAAAACAAAAATTCAAATTATTCCACAATTTTATAAGTGGTTCTTTCTAATTCCTCTAAAAATAAGTATCTCCGAAAAGAACCAGTTAAGACACATCAGAATTTTTTTTGCAACTGTTACAAGGACATGCTTTGTATTTTTATTCATATTTATAAAAATTATTCGAAATTGTTAGTGAATACTTATGAATTTCAGATTTTTTTGGTAACAAACATTATCTGAAGAATTGAATTTCCAACAATGGATATGCCATGCCTATGCTTGATGTCTATAAAATATAATCGTGAATAATAATGCTTGTCAAAACTAAGTTAAATCAGCAAGAAAGACTATATTATGTCATATTGGAATAATAATGAAGGAATAATAATAAAATTCCAAAACCAAAACTTGAAGAAGGAGATTTATCAAATTAATCCAAAATAATGAAGCAAACAAAAAATTAATGGAAAAGAAATTTACCCAATGGTTCACTTCCAATTTTCAATCCAATTTCCGTTCCTAAAATGGGCTGATCTAAATAATTATCGTTACAGTTCGTATTATTGGTATTGATCTGATGAAGAAATTTTGTGGGCTACTACTCGTTTTCCGTTTAGCAACATCCATACAAATGTTTAAAATGCGATTCTACTTTTAGATAAAAATCGCATTTAAATAGCCACAAGTTAATTCATGCTGGCATAAATCCATATAAATGTTTAGAATGCGATTCTAGTTCTAGAGAAATCGCATTTATATACCCACAGATTATTCATAGCCGCAAAAAACCATACAAATGTTAAGCATGCGAATCTAGTTTTAGTCTAAAATAGTAAAAGAAGAAATTTTCCAAGAAAATTGACGAAGATTCTGTAGTGCCCGAAATATTGTACAGTAGAAAGGCACGAAAATATACTGCGCCCGAGTTATAAAGAATAACTTAGAAAGAAATAGAAAGAAGTTAGAAAGAAGGACCCCTCATCTAACACCAGAAAATCCTGATTTCAAAACGCTCAAATCAATCTAAAACAAGAAGATTCAAAGAATACTAGATTTATTCGGAAAGAAGTTATTTTTATTGTTTAACTGCAATTCACAATTAGTTTTGAAAACTGTTATTATTTTTTAAGCTATTGATCACGTAGAGCTACCACCAACCCAATGGTACATGAAGTGTATCAGCGGAGATTTTTCAAATTATCCCAAAGAATGAAGAAAAAATTTACCGAATGGTTCACTTCCAATTTTCAATCCAATTTTCTGTTCTAAAATGGGCGGATCAAAATAATTATCATTACAATTCGTATTATTGATATTTTTCTGATAAGTTGATAATAGTATTTTTGTCAGCTGTTGCCCGTTTTCAGTTTAACAACATCCATACAAATGTTTAGAATGCGATTCTAGTTTTAGATGGAAATCGGTTTTAAATAACCACAAGCTTATTCATACTGACAAAATGTTTACAACCGATTCAAATGTTTACAATGCGATTTTAGCTTTAGTCTAAAACAGTATAAGAAGCATTTCGAGTTTCCCAACTCGATTGGTTTGTGGATTCTGGAGTGCATCGAAATATTGTGCAGTCGAAAGGCACAAAAATAAACTGCGCGCCCAAGTTAGAAAGAAGAATCACACAGCTAACACCAGAAAATCCTGACCTCAAAACACTCCAATCTAAAACAAGAAGATTCAAAGAATCCTAGATTTATTCGGAAAGCAGTTTTTTTTATTATTTAGCCGAAATTCACTAATTGGTTTTGAAAATCGTTATTATTTTTCAAGCTTTTAGTTACGTAGAGCCACCACCACCGCAAAGATATATAAAGTGTATCAACACCAAAAATTCTGGAAGATTTTTTAAATTATCCAAAATAATGAAGCAAACAAAAAATTAATGGAAAAGAAATTTACCCAATGGTTCACTTCCAATTTTCAATCCAATTTCCGGTTCTAAAATGGGCGGATCTAAATAATTATCATTACAATTCGTATTATTACTATTGATCTGATAAGTTTGGTGATGGAATTTTTTTGTCGGCTACTGCCCGTTTTCCGTATAGCAACATCCATACAAATGTTTAGAATGCGATTCTAGTTTTAGACGGAAATCGGTCTTAAGTAGCCACAAGCTTATTCATATTGACAAAAACCCATTCAAATGTTTAGAATGCGATTCTAGTTTTAGTATAACATAGTATAAGCAGAAATTGGAGTTTCCCAACGCAAATAGGCTTGAGATTCTGGAGTGCACCGAAATATTGTGTAGTAGAAAGGCACAAAACTAAACTGCGCCCGAGTTAGAAAGAATCAGTTAGAAGAAGAATCCTACACCTAACATCAGAAAATCCTGACCTCAAAACACTCCAATCTAAAACAAGAAGATTCAAAGAATACTTGATTTATTCGGAAAGAAGTTTTTTTATTGTTTAGCCAAAATTCACTAATTAGTTTTGAAAATCGTTATTATTTTTCAAGCTATTAGTCACGAAGAGCCACCACCACCCAAAGAGATATAAATTGTATCAAGACCAAAAATTCTGGAAGAAGATTTTTTTAAATTATCCCAAATAATGAAGAAAACAAGAAATAGTGGAAAAGAAATTTCCAATGGTTCACTTCCAATTTTCAATCCAATTTCCTGTTCTAAAATGGGCGGATCTAAATAATTATCATTACAATTCGTATTATAGCTATTGATCTGATAAGTTTGATGATGGAATTTTTGTCGGCAATGGCCCGTTTCCGTTTAACAACATCCATACAAATGTTTACAATACGATTCTAGTTTTAGACGGAACCCATACAAGATTCTAGTTTTAGTCTAAAATAGTATAAACAGAAATTGGAGTTCCAATGCAAATTGGCTTGAAGATTCTGGAGAGCACCGAAATATTGTGTAGTAGAAAGGCACAAAATAAACTGCGTCAGAGTAAGAAAGAATCAGTTAGAAACAAGAATTCCACACCTGACACCAGAAAATCCTGATTTCCAAACTCCCCAATCTATAACAAGGAGATTCAAAGAATAATACTAGATTTATTCGGAAAGAGGTTTTTTTTATTATTTAGCCGAAATTCACTAATTGGTTTTGAAAACCGGTATTATTGATCAAGCTATTGATGACGTCAAGCTACCACCACCCCAATGATACCGATCAACACCAAAAATTCTGGAAGGACATTTTTCAAAATCGCAAATAATGAAAAAAAAAACAAAAAAATTAATGGAGAAGAAATTTACCTAATGGTTCACTTCCAATTTTCAATCCAATTTCTGGCTCTAAAATGGGCGGATCTAAATAATTATCATTACAATTCGTATTATTGCTATTGATCTGATAAGTTTGATGATGGAATTTTTGCCGGCTATTGCCTGTTTTCCGCTTAGCAACATCCGCAGCTGATTCTTTCATACGATTACTACTTTGGATATGTGTTATACTATGATCTAGATCTTCTTTCGTAACCACAACGGATGTTGATTGTAAACGCTCGTTATTTTGGTCAATATCACCGTTTGCTACAGCATCGTCCGCCATTTCCGTATCATTCGGATCAACACCATCATCTTCATCATCTTGATCCGATTCCATTGGTTCCATATCATGAAAATGAAATAGTCTAGAAAGAAAAATTAATTTAGATCCAAAGATTTAGAGACGTAAAAAATTAATCCAGTCATACAGTCCATTAACATACATAATAAAAAGAAACTTTCAAAAAGGAATTTTCATTGGATTCCTCAATGAAAAGTGAGGAAATCAAATTAGGATTGAGGAAATAAAGAATGAAAAATGATAAATGAAGCAAGAATTTTCCATGATAGCAATAATATAAACAAACAAACCAAAAATACTTTTGTTACGATGGCGATTCTCAA
>WYDF02104526.1:0-10541 GCA_009867245.2 Adranes taylori
TGCTATAAAGTATTAAGCTTTATCAACACCCTTATTTTTCAGAACGTCATTGTATGTGCGTAACTGAATACACACTATTTCTGTATCTGAACCTATTACATTGAATAAATATTATTTTATTAAATCTTCTATATATGTTTAAAGTCTGATGGTCGACATATGCAAGGTGTTTTGCGTTAATCTTGAATTAACTCCCAATCTAGAATCGATTTTTATGAACTGTTTCTACAAGATTATTGCAACAAATGAGTACTACCCTACTTATTGTAGAGAAATCAGTTTTTTACACAATATTTGCTACATAATAAAATAAAATATACATTTTATTTTTCTAAATAATTCCCTTGCAACTCTACACACTTAATCCAGCGGCTCCCCTATTTTTTTCCAAAATTTTTGGAAACTTTGCAAAATATGTATCCGTTGCGGGTAGCACCTCCTCATTTGTACCCAATCTCTTTCCACCGAGCAACTTTTGCAAGTTTGGGAATAAAAAAATCTGACGCAGTCAGATCTGATGAATATGAAAGAATGGACAGCAATTCGTAACCTAATCCGACAAATTTAGCGGTTGCAATGGCTGACGAATGAGACGATACGTTATCTTTGTTGAAGAGAGCTTTCTTTTCTTAGTTCTTTCTTTAGTTTGGTATCTAAACGGGACAGCAGATTACCATAATATTGACCAGTTATTGTATTTCCCTTTTCGAAATAGTCAATTAAGATTACGCCTTGGATCATGGTCATAACCTTATTAGCTGAGAAAAACAGTTTTTGCTTTTTCGGAACACCTTCATCGGGAGAAGTCCATTCTTTTGATTGTGCTTTAGTTTCCGGCGTATAACGATGTATCCAAATTTCACCTACGGTCACATATTGAAGAAAAAATTCTCCTGGGTTAGGTTTAAACTTAGCCAAACAGTCATTGGAAATTGAAGCACGAGTGCGCATTTGAGCTACAACACCCATATTACGGTTAACTTTTTCAAGTTTAAATGTTGATGTAAAATATTGTGCATCCGTTCAGTTCAAATGATCATTCTCACAATGGCATAGACTTTATCAAGTATTTCTTGAGTAGTAGCAGGTTTTGAGGGCCCACGACGTTCACCATCTTGCGTGATTCCATGCGAAGGAGCAGATTCACCATAATATTTATGTATTTAAGAAACTTCAGTTTCGTCGACTGATTCTTTTTCTTCGCTCATCTGCAGATTTTATGATAATTCGACACCCCCTCGGTCCCGTAACTATCGAATTATCGGGAGTCAACTGTACTACATATCAATCATTATTTCTCTATTAAATCTTTACACAAATTATGCTGCTCTTTATAATTTATATTTTATCGCATTCGTTATGTCCACGTTATGTCCAACTCTATATGCTTCAAGAATTCTCTTTAGTTTTTTGATTGTTTTTTTTTTCAATTTTAAACCCTCCATAACTTCACCTAATTATCCCAGCTTCCTCTTCTTTCACATACAGATTCAATTTTTGAATATGTGTACCATTTTGAATATATGAATACTTTTACAATTTTTTATATAAGTGTGAAGCGCAACTTAGAATTGCGCAAATATACGAAGGTATACGAACTAAAACGTGTAGCTGGTTGTTTGTTTACACATTCATTGCGTGTTTATTATTATTTATTTACTGACAAGAATTTACAAATATGATGGACGAAATACGAACATATGGCCCGGTGTTTACAAATTTATTGCGATTATAATAATATTATCTAAACAAAAGACTCCATCTTCCTCCGAATGTGACGCACTAAAGGCGCGCAATGACGCAGAAATCTGCATTACCAACCCGCCTTACAAATTTCGCTCTATTTTAAATACATCTGGTTAAGATACCTTTTACTCATGGCCGTAGAGGGGGTTTGAGGGGGGGTTTGAGGGGCCTGCAGCCCCCCCCCCCCTCCCCCAGAAATTTTAACGACCAAATTATAATAGTAGAGTCTCGATTATCCGAGGTAATATCGACTGAGAGTACCTCGGATAACACGGACTCTACCCAAAATCGCGGGGGAAGCGCATGGTAAACTGCTGAAATGAATGAAAACGTGGTAAAAGATGTGAAAAAAACATCTACTGTATTATGAAATGAAAAAATTACGTATAAATAAAAATAAAATAAAAATACAAAATGAAGACATACTACATACAATACATGTTCCAGTTAGAAAAGTTTTTTCTTCAAGAAGTCCATAAAAGTTTTCTGTTTAACTCGCTTCTTTGCCGCTGTTTCATGCAATCGTCGTAGCAGTAGAAGGTCTGTTGAAGTTGTCTCTGACTATTGGTCTAGGTACTTCATGGCCTTTTCTATCGCTTTGCATCCTTCACTGTAAAAACATGGTCTTTCGCCAGAAACCATTTCTTCTGTATCAGGATAAGCAGGGCAGTTGTCCATTACTAAAAGCGCTTTTCAAGGCAGGTTGTTTTCTTTTAAAAAATTTTTAACTTGTAGCACAAAGTCCGTGAAAAAGCAGTCTTTAAAAATTGTAGCGTCCATCCATTTTTCTGGCTTTTGTACAGCATAGGCGAGCTAGTGATAAAAAAGCCATGAGTAGGCAAGCCATGAGTGCCATGAATAGGCAAACCTTGGGTGTGACCCTATCTTATGACCTTTTAAATCCAAGAGCAGAAAGCTCTTTTTTAGAAGCAAGTCTATTTCTAGGAAGCATACGGTAGTTCAAGCCCGTTTCGTCACAGTTAAAAATTTGTCGAAGTGAGAAATCTCCATCTTTAATCAGAGCTTCAAATTCGTCCTTCAACTGTAGTACGATGGCATGATTGGACGATAACTTCTCACCATAAATGTTTAGCTCCCGGATTCCAAACTTTGTTTTCCAGCGATGAAGCCACCCTCTGCTATAAATTATTCTTCTCCGGCTTTAAAATTTTCGTGAAATTAATAGCCTTTTCCTGTAGCATATGCCCACTCACTGGACTTCCTTTACTACGGAGCTGTGTAAACCACATAAACAAGGCAATCCAAGTTTTTTCAAACTCTTCAGTTTTTTAATGGTTTTTCGTTTATCACTCTCGTTGTCTTTTTGCAAACACCAGTTTTCGCTTTCAGTCCGGTCACTTTTTCCACACCTAAATCTGAAGCCACTTTTTTAATTGTCTCTCCTTTCTGTCTGTTGATGGTTTGGAATTTAGTGTCCAAAGACACAACAGTCCTTTTGCGTTTAGCACTCATCATGTAACCAATCCAAACATTTTTTTTTCTGAGTACATATCTCGGATAACCCGGAACTCGGTTAGTCTGGGCTCGAATAATCTTGGTTCTACTGTATAACTAAATTTTCTCTTATATATGAGGCTTTACTTATTTGCAAATACCCTATCATTCCCTTACTGCAGACCCAAAGCTATAAACATATCATAGCCAAATAATACTACGGAAGTTTGGAAAGGAAGTGCCATGGAAATTAGCTTAAACTTTTACATTTGCGATGAAACACATGATTTACGTCGTAAGCATTTTTATTGTTTTGGAAAATTTTTGAATAACTGAAACAATTTAAAATTATTAATGAAACTTGATCATTAATTGGACATGCTGCTAAACCTAAAACTGGAATTCTAGCATTGGCAGATTGTAACATAAATCATTTTCCCAATATGCGGACTTTTATTAATTTTAGCACTATTATCTGTTTCTGCGACTTTCTGCAGGCCCCTCAGCCACCCCCCTCAACCACCCTCTAGCTACGGCCATGAGTAAAAGGTATCTTGTCCAGATGTATTTAAAATAGTGCGAAAGACGCGTCAACGGTTTTACTTTTCTTTCCGTTCATCCCGCATTAAACGTAAAAGTAGATAATGATGCGATTTTAGATCATTTTTGTTAAAAACCACGGAGATTAAATTTAACTTTATAATTCAAAAAAATATGTTTTTTAGAATAGTTAATAATATACCCCATAAAATGTACGCTTACACTTTTATTTTCTAAACAGTGAATCACGAAATTCCTTTCTTCACTGACATTCGATTTTATTAGATTGTCAAGGTCAAACTCATTATTTTAATTATTCATCATCAAAAAGTATAAATATTTTTCTAAATACGAAGTAAGTCACCCGCCCCCCCCCCTCCCCGCCGAAATCAAATCCTAGCTACGGCCATGCTTTTACTGCTCAGATGGGATAATGAGGATAAATTCCATCTGAGGTGCAGAGGATACTGTCCCTTTCCGGAGTTCCGAATTTTTAGAAAATCTACTCTATGCAGCATAGACTTATTTAAATGCAAGTGGGTACCCACCCATAGTTTCAAATCTTGTAACTAACGTTAAAAAATTTAAAATAATAATAACATGACCTCAAAATGTTTGTTTACATTCGTATCAACAGGATGATATTCGAAGATCTACGAACATTGAGCAAAAAAGTGTCCGGGAATCAAATCCCTAAACATTCGCCAATATTTTAGTAAATTCTATCAAATAAGTAATCGGAATGGTGAAATTCACGGGTCTCACTGTGATGGGAGTAACATAGAAACCCTTAAAACATCCTACTTTTCCATTCTCACATGGTCTTTCACCCAAAATCTATTACGCATTATTCTCACTTCCACATCCTAATCTAATGATCATATGTTTTTCCTTCGACCTAATCTCAGACCTTAGGATTATAACGGATTCACAATATTCCTCCTCTCACAAAGATCTCTCCTACACAGTTTTTTCATCGCTTTTTTTGCCACTTTCTTCACATGATTCGTCTTAACATATGATCACCTCACTAGAAAATGGTAATAAAAAATATAATTACTTTTTCTATAGTTTTTGATTCCTTTAATTTTCTATTGAGATATACATTCCAAGTGGCTAGTTTTGTATCCCATGATGAACAAATATGATACCATTTATTTGTTTCCAACAGTATTGGTACGGTTAATATATCATGGTCAAGTAACACCATATTTATAGATGATCCCGATTTTGATATCCATATGCGTATTAGTTTTTCTGTTCCATTACCTATATTTAAAAACAGTTTACTATTTATTATTAATAATTGCACTAAAATATTCAATCTTTTTGACCTTCAATAATTATTTATCTTTGACTTAAACAGATGAAATTTGTTATCGTAAAATCTTTCATTACCAGACAGGGACAATGAACGCAGAATTCATCAACCTTATTAAGAATTGTTTACTCAAAATCTCAGATCGCCAGAAGCGAAATCGTATTGAAAAAAAAATGCGCGAGAAGACCAAGGCGCCATAAAAGAGAACAAAACATATATATATATATATATCTCTCTCTCTCTCTTAGTATGTAACATTTTGCTTATGTTCTGCATTCGATGTGAACACAAAAAAAAGCGCGAAAAACATCTGTGCGAAGTAAAAGCAGCAGCAAAGAATTTCCTCTTTCTTTTTTCATCTTTTCCATCTTTCTTTCTATTCTAACTCTCTCTATATGCAGGAGACAGCAGGCTTTGTGTGGCCTACTGCATGGCGCTATCTCTCTCCTCCCTCTGTGCGCAATGTGGTGTAAACGCTGGTTGGATTTCTGTTTTTGACTCCCATATTTCCTTAGACAACTATAAGAAATTACAAAGAAGAATAATCTATAATCGACTGAATTTAGTAGGGCAAAACAGAGATTCTGCGCGTTATTTTTGCCCAGTGGGTCCGGCGCATTCACCATTCCGATTATTTATTTCATAAAATATATTAAAATATTGGCGAATGTTTTGGGGTCGTTTCTCGGGCACTTTTGCTGAATAAGGCCCGAAGTATATATCAATATGTTGATAAATTCTATGAATTAAATCATTGTAATGGTGAATGTTTTCGACCTTACTGAGCAAAAGTGACCAAGAATTGACCCCTAAGCTAATATTTTAATACATTCTAGCAAAAAAGTAATCGGAATGGAGAATGCGCCGGGCCGCACTGATCAAAAATACCGGTCAGAAAGAACTCTATGTTTTACCCTACTAAACTTAATGCTTTATAAGAAGTAGGTTAATTGTAGATCTGTGACTTAAGAGTCGAAGTCCAATGTTCAAAACTATCCCAGCCTAATAATGGAATTATCGGATTGATTGGATTGAAAAATTGGCAAGTAATAATATTTGATGTGTTAAGGGACATTCCGTTCTATAGAACAATAAGTATTGTCCAAATCAACCATGAACTTTTTCTCATTAAGATAAAATGGTTTCAGAAAGATCACTCATCTTTGTCTCATGAAAAGTAGACCTTTATCTGAAACATTTCTGAAATTTGTTTGGATTATCTTTCACTCCTTATTAACGCAATTTTATATTTTATGTATAGAGAAAATACCCGCTGTAAAATGGCTTTATAAAGTTTTATACAAGTTGATAGAGGAGAATGGTAATATGGGAAATGTTCATTTGAAGACTTTATATTTCCCCCATAATTTGAATGATTGCGGCTTACGACAATTATTTTTAGAAAATTGAAATGAAATTAATTGTGTGGAAGGTATGTGAAAGATGTGGAAAAGGGAGAAACAAGGGAATAAATGGGTGAAGCAACGGATGAAAGTGTATGAGAGATGTGGTTGGTTGATGAGAGAATGGTATGATAGGATGATGGAAGGGTGGTATTGTGAAGAGAACGATGGAGCGTGTGAAAATGCAGTAGAGGATGAAGAAGATAAGGGACATCCGGTATAATAGGAGTATATGCAAATAGAGATGGTAGGAGTAAGGATAGAATATTTGGGGACGGATAGGAGTATCAAAGAGAAGAAGATGATTGCAAGGTTTAGGTGTGGGAGTATGGAAAGAGGAAATATATTTTGGATGAAAGAAAGCGAAATAGGTTGTAGGGTATGTGGAGATATGAAGCAAACATGGGAGCACCCGGTGAATGAATGTGAAATGTTTGGATGGGCGGAGGTGCAAAGGGAGGAAGCAAGAAAGTGGAGGAAAAGGATTTAAGATAATGGAGAGGATAGTGGAGGAGATAAATAGAAAGGAAAAGTAAAAAATGAGAATAAAGAGGAAAAATATAGAAGGGGCAAGAGAAAAGAAATAACAAAATGGGAAAAAAAGGAGATAGAAAAGCACTTCATTACACTGAGGTATTTTTTTAGTTTTATTTTCAGTAAATCACATGCTTATGTTATTAATTACTATTATTGTATATGAGGGATTTATGCCAGTAAAGCTTTATTTATTTATTTTATTATACTAATTTATAACAGTTCATAAAATACAGTTATAAAAGTCGCAGATGTAAACGTCTTTCTCAAAACCTGAAGAGTCAAATGGACCCACTTTTTGCACATCATGCACTCGATCCATTTGTCAAGATAAATATTTTCACAGCCACGTCTTTATTCTAAGGGTCTGTTAGAACTGATAGACCGGAAGAAATGGACCCGTCATCATTATCTGAAGAGGACTCCTCCTTATCCTTAATTTTTTTTCTGATTTGTCCTTTTCGCGATTTGTTATATTTTTTCAGTAATCTGGTTCCGGATTAACATGCATGCTTGTGCTTGGTTTAGGCGAACTTGTTCTGGGGTTGCAGTTGCAACGTTTGTGCTTGGTCCAACTGAATTTCCAAATTAATGCTCTCCATGTTCCTTATTTTCTTTTAATACGTTAGCATTTTTGCCTCAATGGTCTCAGCTCTGGAGAAGATTGATCTATTAGTTGGGCAAATACCAGTTGCGCGAAAACCATTAACTGTAATATCACCTGTCATAACTTTTAAGTAAGCCTTGTGAAATAATTCCGCGATATCATTAACAGTGACTGTTGCTGTTTGTTGATCACTCTGAAACACGCGTCTCAAAAATTATCTAATTTCTTCAGTATAGTAGGATTTGAATGGTCAAAATATGCTTATCTAAGAATTGTAAATTGTTTGTTGTATGTGGGGCAAGCAAATGAGAGTGACATGATTTTCCCTTGCATTCAACACAACTTCCAAATTTCTTGTGTATGAATAGTGACCATCAAGGACTCAGCTGATGCTTTAGTAAAGTTGATAAAATCTTTGAATCCATCCGCTGAAATTGCGGTCACCAATTGACTTGAAGGAATTTCTTTCATGTGTTGGTTTGACCAGTTGGTTCATGGAAAAATAAGCAACGTAGGAACAAATACAGCACCCGCACTCGTGCAAGGAATCAGTATGACAAGTAAACCTCTTTTGACCGAGGCAAGAGCTACAATCTATCTTTTCCCTCTGAAGGCTACAATTTTAGGCATTTTGCTTTATCTATTATTTCCTTCAGTACATCAAAAAAGGGTTTCACTTTAATTTTGCCAAATACCAGAACACGGCAATAGATGTGCCAGTGAATGTTCTAACTGAAAAACTATCATCTGCACATTATGTGGTCGAATCAAGCATGGCCTGCTATTCCGTCCTTGAAGGGGTTCCGCTAACTGAAATAGCATCAGTCTAATGTCATTTCTAGTAAGTCCATAGAATTGTTTTTCTATCAATAAAATATATTTCACCAAATCTTTTTCAATGTCTTTAGAATGGATGGGTGGCCTACCGAGAACTTTTCCTACTGCAACTTTAGGTAATATATTCTTAATGCAAGCAGGAGAAACTTGACGGCTACACAAACAGTGGTGGAAGAGCACTGGACTACAAAAACACTAAAGTAACACTGTATTTATGATGTCACAAGTTGTTTTGCTTGGGTAACGCAAGATAGCAGCACTTGACAAAAGTGCTTAACAACAGTTACTATTTTACCACCACATCCCATATTACCATCTTCTTCTCTACATTATGAGGCTTCTTGAAACAAGTTTAATAAAATACGCAATTATAATACTATTTCCGGTAAGGAAAATCAAAATTAAAGGGTTTTTGGATTCATATAGGTTTTAATATTGAGGTGTTTTAGGTGACCATATTGGCGCTATGAGGGATTGCGCTTAATGGTGTTTGCTGTTAAAATACAAGGGGAGAGCCTTAATGTGGTCACCTAAAACACCCCAATAATAGAAACCATATGAATTCCATATGAACCATATGAATCTAGAACCCCTAGTCGGTATGTCTGAAGATGGCCCTAAATGGTAAAAAGTATAATCACAATCTAAACAATTGTACTATCCGTGGTAGTAATAAAGTAAAAACACTTCCAATTGATCCCATCATGGACTACCACAAAGTAACGCTTGACTCAATCAATCTAAAACATTCGACTAACACATTTGCTTTTGACAAATGATTACAACAATTGTACATCAATTTCTTACAGTGTACAAGATATTACAATTGCTAAACGCTAATTTGTGTCATAAACGTACAACACGTATGACACGTAAAAAACGTACATATATAATAAAATTTACTTACGTGAATATGATAATATCGGTTGGGAAAAATTAAAGTTTTTACTTCGTAACCAGAGGCAAATCGTGAAATCCTTGATTACCGGAACATTAACCAGATATTTCAAAAACTGTTTTATCCAAAGCAGATTCCCAAAAAGTAAAAAAATAGTAATGTAAACAAGTATACAAAAAGCAAATAAGATGTATTAATATATATCAAAATTTAATATTTTTACATAAAGTACACGCACTAATACACTGTATGAAATAACAAACGCACTGGGCGCCTTCCTTGACATTAAGGGAACGTTCCACAACACCTCTTTCGAATCAATCTGCCACGAGATGCGTGGCAGAGCGGGACGTCGATCCAACCTCCTGTAGGTGGATCACGTCTATGCTTGAGAGCAGAATCGTACATGTCGAACTTGCTGAGTAAATAATATGTGCGAGAGTGTCGAGGGGCTACCCACAGGGCGGGGATTTTATCCCCGCTTCTGTGTTGCCTTGTCGTAGACGAGTTCTTGCACAACTTAGAACATCAAGGCATTTAGACCATTGGGTATGCGGATGACATTGTCATCATAACCCAATGCAAATTCAATTCAACTGTTAGGGACTTTATGCAAAGAAAACTTAACATGGTTGTAAAATGGACAACGATCAGGGGCTTCAACATTAGCCCTCAAAAAACTTCGATTGTACCGTTTATCAGAAGAAGTAATCTGGACGGTTTAGGCAGTCTAGAACTTCATGGGACACAAATATCGCAACTTTGTCATTAAAGCTGACAATAAAAGCGATGTAATGAACCCAGTCCGTTACCAAAGGGGCATCTCCCAAGGCGACCCGCTCAGCCCTTTGTTGTTTTGTATTTCATTACTCCCTCTATACATAGCTTTACGTCACTTAAAAGGTATCCATGTGGAAAACCTGATATCCGGATACACAGTGTAAGTCATCTGTTTTATATGGATGGCTTTCAACTCTACTTTCCCGGCGAAAAGGAGTTAACTAACTCCTTAAACTTAGTCACCAGGTACACTAAGGACATTGGTATTGTATTTGGATGAGATAAATGCGCAGTGGTCCATCTCAGAAAAGGCAGACCGGATATAGAAAGGGCCGATATTCAACTTGCCGACGGATCAACCTTCTCACACCTTAAGGTTGATGAGAGATACCTGTATCTTGGTATGAGTGAAAGTCATAT
>WYDF02104537.1:0-10540 GCA_009867245.2 Adranes taylori
TCCTGACGCCCAATCCAAATTCACCAACTATATTTTCTTCTTTTCCTCATCCTATTTTCGCATTCATGTCTCCCATGGTAGGCAAATATAATAAATGAATGAGATAATTCATTAGTGTATTGTCATTCGGTATATAATTAATATAATGACTGAAATGAATACAATCGTTTGTCTCTTTTATTATGAGTTTTTATTATATTAATATTTTATTGTCTTGTATGAAATGCTCAAACTTCTTTAAATTCTAAATTTCTTTTGTGACTAATTATATTCATGTGACTAATTTTAATCTGCAGTAAAACAAAAAAAAATATTATAATAATCTTATTTAAATGTTACTTGGCGTTATTATATTTATTTCCAAATTGGGGAAAAGCTTTGTAGCATCTAAGATAATCTTTACGTAAATAGAATAAATAGAAATTTAATTGTGTTTAATTATTTAGCGAGCTACGTTAACCCAATATAATCTGGATATCAAATTAAAGTCAATTTATTGAAAGAAATTATGTACGCATATTTCAGCGATGAATTAATCAGATCAATAACCAGCCTTTCTATTCAGTTAGGGTCATTTTTTTTATTAAACCGTATATATAGGATGTTCTTTGTTCTTGGCAGAACTCCGCCATTTTTGATTTACCCATAAATTCAGTTATTATGCTAAAAGGCTTAAATTTTACACACATATCGGAAATAGTCCCATTGGAGATGGAGAATCTCCAACAAAACATGATGCTGCGACGTTCTAAAAAAAAAAAAATATTTGAAGCATATTTTCTCCAATACAGAACGAATAATTTTCTTTAAATTTCTTGTATCAAAAACTCCTTTAATTTTAAATCGAGTTATATTACCAACACCTGTATAAAATTAATGAAATATAATATTGAATTAGATAGTATTTAAATACGTTGTTCTAACGCGTTATGTGAACGAACCTTATATATTATTTTGCGTTAGAATGTATTTCTTCTAGCAAATTCTGAAAAAGACTCGAATTATCAGTGGATGCGCTATTACGCCTACACATTTTCTCTTTGTTTTAATTCGTATATTCACTTGTTCTCGAAGTTCTTTCACATGTTTCCATTCTAATATATTTACTAAATTTATTACATTTTGCATTACATAAAGCATTCTCGTTTCAGCTTTAAATGTAGATTCATATATTAATGTATTAATTTAGATTTTAATATTTTTATTAAATGTTAGAATAATACTTTACATTGGTATTATTCCTAGCAATAATAGTTATAAATATTTATAGGAATAAATAATAATAGGAATAAATATTTTAAAACAAATTAAGTTCTTTATTTTACACTTCATTTAAAAGTCAATAAAATCAAAACAAATTAAACTCGAATAAAATTTGTACCCCTAATATTAAAGTTAAATAAAGTTTTTTAACAACACAGTTTCCAAGACTGGAAACTAAATTGGCGACGAGGAAGTTGGATGTAAATTGGACAGGAAATTGTACAAAATTGCCAAAAATGCCAGTTTCGGTTTCAACCGTTAACAATAGAACCTAAGATTTGGGACCAAAAATAGTCCTAGTGGGGGCGATAACATTGCTGATACACATAGCAATAAGAAATTGAAATTAATTGGACTTATCTAAGAAATATTTTATAATTTTATCATCCTTTATTATTCCTAAATATATTTATATATGTCAAGTACAGATAGCGAATCCGATATTGAATCAAAACTTGGTGAACGATTCACTAGGTGAATTATCTGATACATTTAGTACGAAAATTAAATTAAAATCACCCAAATTAAAATTAGAAAATAGATCTTTTAATTTTGCTAGCATTAGTACTAATCAATCAAATAATTTTAATATGACTTTATCAAATTTATCAAATACACATAATTTAAATGTTAATACCATTCAAAATTATTTCTGTAATTAATGCTGTACCTTCATTTAATGGGGATCAAGCCACTTTACCTTTGTTGATTGCGGCTTGTGAAAATTTAAGATTATCACTAACGAAAATAACCCTAGGAATCAATGGATATACAGAATCATTATAAGTAAATTAACATGGAGAGTCCAGAGCTTGATAGGAGCTAGGAAGAAGGCAAATACATGGTCAAAAATAAAGCAGTTGTTATATCAGTATTTCTCAGACCTAATGGTTGAAGACTGTTTAGTTAAGGACCTTACGTCATTAAAACAAGATCAAAAATAAAATGCTTATCAATTCGGTATGCGTATACAAGACTACAGGAGTCTTATTGAAACAAAGGTTCAGATGAAACAGTGCGTAGAGTCAAGAACGATATTTATGATAAGATGGCATTACACACTTTCTACATGGTTTATCAGGGCAGTTAGCCTTAGCAATTCGGTTACAGAAGCCAAAGCATCTTGAGGAAGCTATGGGTTTTGTACTCGAGGAGGAAAACTTTCAGTATGGGAAGAAATAAATGAAATATTTACATAATTTCCCACATCATAGAAATAAACCATAGTTTTAAATACACCAAATATTGCAAAATCAATGTTATTTACACCAAAAAATAATATCAATACAAATAATTTTAATAATCATCAATTACCACATGCAAATAATTTTACTAACCAAAATGAAAATAATTTTGCTAACAACCAATTTAAAGTTAATCCACAACGTAATAATTTTAACTATACAAATATACAACGTAATTTTCAAAGACCTAATTTTGGTTACCAAAACAACCAAACTAATTTTGGTCAAAATCAACAAGGCCCAAACCCATAAAGGTTTAATTGGTTGACAAGCCTACGCCTATGGAAACATCTACTGTAACAGAGCGTACAGCTATTCCAAAAAATGAACTATATCAGCAACAAATTCAATCTAACTCTTTAGACTTTGAAAATCACAATTTAGCCTTTCCAGAAAATTTCGAACAAAGTGATGATATTGAATATTATGAAAATATTCAAACTGGCTGTTCTGAAATTCAATTTGACGATCAAAATCAAATTTTTTACCCCGCTTTGAACATAGATCACGACAGCTAGTTAATATAAATTTTGAGAAGAAAGCTACCATATATAATTATTCCAAACGTTAAATTTAAGTTTATGATCGACGCAGGTAGTACTAAATCTGTTTAAAATGAGAAAATAGCTCATAGATTTGATTCACAATTTATTCAAAATGAAATATCCAAAATAAAATCAGTTCCTAAAACCAGTATACATAATGAAGTTGCAAACATACCCTTGCCATATATATTTAATACGCGTACAGCCAAATATAAATTTAAATGACGTTAATTTAAGTTAAATGACGACTATCAAGGATTAATAGTTTCTGATTTATTAAATCAATTAGGCGCAAAAGTAGATTTTAAAAACAAATTATTGATTACCAATACCGACAAAATTCCGCTACATTTATGTAAACAATCGAATTTTCAATAACATTTATGTAATCAAAATTGAAGTAGAAGCAAAAACACCAAACGTATTTAAAATTCCAGTTTCTTGTGAAACAGAAATAGGTATTTTGCCTAAACAAACAATGATGTCAGTTTTAGATATTCCAGAGTCTCTAGTCAAGGTAACTAATAATTTTGCCTATACCATCGTTTGGAATAGTAATGAAAAAGATGTAGAGTTCAGTGTAAACCAACCAATTATTCTAGAACCAATGACAACTACCGAAATTAATTTCATAGACGAAGAATCATTGTCATTTAACAATTTAACGAAACAGATAAAATATCTTTAGAAAATCAATTAGTTCAAAATTCACAAAACCTTAGACTTGAATACATGAATAACGAAGAACGTGCGGAAATTGAAAAACTTTGCCTAGAATATAAAGACATTTTTCACTGTCCAGAAATTCCTCTAACATTTTCCAGTCAGATCAAACATTCGATTAGATTGTTAAACCCTGATCCTATTTACAAGAAATCTTACCGTTTACCTCAAATGCAAAGGGAAGAAGTCAAAAGACAAGGTAACGATCTCTTGAATCAAAATATTATACGACCATCATGCTCACCATAATAAAGTCCAGTATTACTAGTACCAAAAAAGTTGAACCATAATGGCGTTCGTAAGCATAGGTTAGTCGTTGATTACCGTTTAAGTTTAATTAATAAGAACATAATTGACGATAAATTCCCAATACCCGATTGTAACTAGTTATTATTCAGATTAGGACATTCACAATATTATACACTTGATTTAGCATCAGGTTACCATCAAATGGAAAAGGCACCCGAAGATATAGAGAAAACAGCTTTCAGCACTAATCAGGTCATTTTGAGTATGTCATAATGTCTTTTGGACTTTAAACATGCCCATGCCACTTTCCAACGAACTATATACGACGTTCTCAGAGGTATCCAATATGAAAAATGCTTTACTTATATTGATGACATCATTATCGTTTCAGCACCTTTAATTGAACGCATAGTGAGGCTTAGGGAAGTTTTCGAAAGTTTGCGTCAAGCAAATCTTAAAATTCAGCTCGACAAAAGTGAATTTCTTAGGCGAGAAGTTGCTTATTTGCTAAGTTAAGGTCACGTTATGACGCCTGAAGGTGTAAGGACCAATCCTGATAAAACCAGAGCCATAGAAGTATTTGAAAAATTATTTTAGCAGAAACAAAATTTTAGCGCACTAATAATAAAACTATTCAATTTACTATTAGTGTATCAAAGTTTATTAAGCATCTAATACTTTTTTCATTTATGAATATTATTTAAGCTTTTAAAGTTTTCTTAAAATTTACACAATTACAGTAACTACACAAAAGATTAAAAATTTTAACTGAGAAATATTGAAAAATAATCTAAAAATAAATTATTATATTTATTTCAATTATTAAGAATTTTCTCGAAATTACTTTTAAATAGAATAAAAATATAGAAAAATTTGTTTTAGCTAAAATCAAATATTAGCATACTAACATTGAAAGAATGATTGTAAAAATAATTTCAGTATAATTAAATAATTGTACTTAAGCATTAATAGTTTGCTCGAAATTACTGCACCTTAATAATAAAATTATTAAAACTTTATTTTAACTTAAATAAAATTATAGCACCCTAAAATAAAATAATTATTATAAACATAATTAAGTATTATTAATAATAAGTATACTTACAAATGTATTTTAGCTAAAATAAAATTTTTAAATCCTATAAATGAAGCAATTTATAAAAAACTAATTTAGTAATAATTTCTTAAAATTATTTAGTCATAGGAGGTTTTTCAAAATTTTACTGGACATCAGACCTATTACTTTTGTAGCACAAATTTTGGTGCATATTTAATAATGCATATTAATGCATATTTAATAATTAAAAACAATTTAAATTAGCTAAAATTAAATTAGAGTGCATTAATAATAAAAGAAGTTTTGTAAGAATAATTTAATAATGGTTTATTAAAATTATTTTAGCATTTAATAATTTTCTGGACCTTAAATGTTATTGTAATATTAGAATTTTATTTTAGCGGGATTCCAATTATAACGCACTTTCTAAATAATTTTTTTAAGGCTAATTTGTAAACATTTAATAATCTTGTCGGTATTGGTATATATTAAAAATAGTAATGATACTTAAAAAATTATCTTAACTTAAATAAAATTATGCGCCTTGGAAATGACAATTTTATAAAAATAATTACAAGTTTATAAACATAATGGATTAAATTTATTTAAGCGTTTAATATTTTTGTACAGAAATTTTGCGTCACGTAATAAATTTAATAAAAATATTTAATAATTATTTTAGCTGAAATAAAATTTTAACGCACTAATAATGAAACTATTAGCTTAAAATCTTAAAAAGAATTTACTATTAGCGCATTGTAAAAGAACAACTAAGTATTTCATATATTAATCCATATTTTATATTCATTTAAGGAAATTATTTAGCGTTTTAAAGATTTCTCAAAATTACTCCACACCAACTCTTTTCTCACGAAGCAATAGAGTAAGTTGCTTGCGTATCTAACAATTGCGTTTTCAACATTTAGTATTTAACTTATCACATGTTTTAGGCTTCTATGAAGTTACATACCAGATTTAAAGAACATTTAGGGCTTCTTTCACCGTATAGAGACAGTTCCAACTATGATTTTACTCTATTCGTTGGTGAAAAATAGTAAGGAAGGATTAATAATATATAAAAAACATTCTTGGCTGAAATAAAATTATAACGCACTAAAACAACTATTGTACAATTATTTTAACATATAATATAGCAATATAGAAATATTTATTTTAGCAAAAATCAAATTATAACGATTTGAGAATAAGAGAAAGATTGTAAAACGAATTTACTAATAATTAGTAAAATTACTTAAACATTTAATATTTTGCTCCTAATTACTACACCTTAAAAATAATAAATTTGTTGCAAAATTCATTATACATATGTAGAAATATCCTAAGTTATGAACATTATGTATGTAGGGGTTAAGAACAATTAACAATTAAATGAAGTATTCTATTTTGTAGTAGATAATGCCTAATATTTCATCTTGTTTTGAGTCTAGTGGTTAAATAATTTTAACAGGAACAAATCAAAGTTTTTATGGTACAATCCACCATATCCGTCATGGCTACAATCTTTAAAATATTAGACCCCAATTAAACAGAAGCAACACAAAAGCCAATATGAAATCATTTCGATGAATTCAAAATCTACACTTTTACGAATTTCATGCGTCAGAAATAGTTTACTATTTACCAACCATTTAACCACTACATTTTCTTGTATATGTCTACTACAACCAAATAAATTTGTCATGGACTTCTTAATATAATATATTTTTCTTGCTAGAAAAGTATATAGCAACTGGAATTTATAAACCTATTCAATGATTTAAATTTATGAGGGGGAGTATTAAAAGATTAGTGAAATGCACATGTACGAGGGGTAATGTAAATTATAAATTATGTTTAGGCAATAACTACATCATTTATGTTTAAAGAAAAAGGTTTGTAGAATATGATAATAAAACAGTATTCACAAACTCAAATCCCGGAAATTTATTCGACGTGTTAAAAAAAATTTTTTTTTGTAGAGTGCTTGTTAAAAATATTAACTCTAGTCATATTTACTATAAAAGTAGAAACCTTTATTAGCATAATATCTACATAAATACTTAATCTGGTTTATTCATATCGTAATTTTACCTAAATATCTAAATAATGCTTATTAAAACAAAAGTACAATTTAATAATCTACCAAAGCCCAAGACTTAGCAAAGCGAGAGAAGAAGAAAAAAAACATAAACGAAACAATTGTAGAAAAAAACTCTAAACTAATAAAATAACAGAAATCGACAATCTCACTCCTTTTTATTTACAATCTCGGTCATTTTTTTTTTCATTATCTCCAGTCCTTCTTATAAAAGACCCAAACACTTCCTCAAATTTTCCGCTACAATCCTTTCATCCATTTTTTACTCTATCCCCTCACATTTTCTTTCACCTAATGCTCCCATTTTTCTTTTACCATATCCTACATCTTTTTTCACTCTCCTTCATCCAGAACCTGTTTCCTCTCTACACTTTTATTTTTAAACCTTGCAATCATCCATTTTACTTTCATGACAGTAGATATTCTGGCATTTTCCCCTTTAGTGTTCTTCCTTTCTATCTGTCTCACAACAGTCCTTTCCTCATTCCTTTTGCGCAAGCCACTTTTTTATAGGCCATCCTATCCTCTCACATGCTTTTTTTATTACCACTCTATTCATTCTTCCTTCTGTTTTGTTCCCGTTCTTAGCCAGTATGTACAGTTTGTCATCCACATCTTTCATAACTTTTATTTTATAATTTGCTAATTTCTGGAGACCTTCCATCTAACATTTATTCTTATATAACTCCTCCATTACTATTACACTCTAAACCTATTATTATCCTCATTATACCTATTTGCACATTATTCTGTCCCATAATCTTACCCTCACTAAGTTATCCGACGCAGATTTTAGATGAATGAACAGCACACATAACTTCTTTCCTCTGCTTATCTCCTGGTTTATTATGTAATTTAGAGTTACAATATTATCCGCTGTTCCTCTTTCCTCGACGAATCCGGTTTGATTGTTTGGCAGGACTCTAATTCCAACTTCTTGTTTATAACCCTCGCAAATATTCTGTATATACCATTCATAATAGTTCTTCCTTTTTTTTGTAATTTCTTGCTTTTTTATATACTGGAATAACTTCTCCTTGCTTCCATTCACAAGTTCCCCTTGCTTCCTTCCATACTGCGTTTATCCTTCTTGTCATCGTTTTTATCCCTTCTTCCTTCCTATACTTCCACACTTCTACCGGTAACCGATCAGGCCCACACTCACTTCCCTCTTTCGCTTTACTTATGATTTACACCTTTCCTCCTCCACTATTTTATCCTCATGTTTTACCCTTATTCCTCTGACCTCTTCTCTTCTGTTACTTTTCCTAAATCTCCTTATTTTATTACCTGTCCATCTGTCTCAATACTTATCTCCTTTCCTACCAAGCTTGTTTCCATAAAGTTCTACAATTTTTCTTTCGATCCCTGCGCTCTATTTTCTTCTTCCCCATATAACTTATTTAATATAATTATATTATTTATGTATTCTCTACTATTCTTCTGTCCTAACTTTCTAACTTCCTTTCTCCCTGATTGCTCCTCCAATACGGTTCTAATTTGTCTGCGTCATAGTACCCGTTTCTTTCCGACTTCTCACTTGCATAATTTTATCTTTCTCATTATTTCAAATCCATTTCATATTTCCAATTCATACTGCTGTATATTCAACTTTTATTCTTTCTTTCCCTTTACATATTTCCTTCGCACTTTTCTATATCTTATCCCACACTTCTCCTTCCGCCGGAGAGAAATCATCTTCTATAACTATTTCAGATCTTTTTGTAGACTCTTTCGCTTCATTATTTCTCGTTTATCTTACCATATATTATTTTTAGGCAATAACTAATCTCACCAATAGTAGACGACATCTGGCTATTTTTTAGCTACCCAAGCCATGCTTTTTATCTTAATTTTTTTCCATATAAACTCCTTGCATTCTGATAATTCTCGCTCATTTTCTTTGACACTCTTTATTATTACATTACTTTTTCCCTCTATTTTCTTGCCTTACCTTTTCCTTTATCTCTAGATCCCCTATTCTTTTCTAATAAATCCTTTTCCTTAATCCATTTCTCCTGCTTCTCTTCGATCTTTTTTCTTTAATCAGCATGCTGACGTCTAATATCCTTGACCTCAGACATTAAGATCGCAATATTTTTCATCGTCTCTTTCACAAATCATGTCAGCTATGCTTCTTTCGTAGCTTCCTCTTGTCCATTAAACTCTATTTTTTTCTCTTGTCGTCTCCTCCTTCTCTCTCCCAAGTGCTCGATTCGTTTTCTTGATGTCCATTTATTTCTTAATTTGGGTCTATAATTATTATTTATTTGTTAGACGGTACAAAGTATGATAGTTACTTTTTTACTGTATTGATAACCTTTTTTTGTTTATCCATCCTAATCATTATAGTCCCGTTCTTGGCCCTGCTTATTATCAGTAACCTATCGATGTGTAATGCGAGGGACGTCTTTAATTTTGCATATAGCTTTAACAAAAAAGCAACAGCTTAATTTTAGTCCTTTATTATATTTCAAAGTACTTTGCATTTGAAGCACTTATTTCACTCTTCAATAGATATGCTCGAAATGGTTATTTGGAAATCATCTTCAGGTGATTTCGTGAAATCGTTGACCACCCAGTGCAATCTTGATGGCGGGAAATGTAAAATCGTTGGGACTTAAGGCGGAGGATGATCAAGCAATTCGAGCAATTCAAGCAGAAATGATTTCTGGAAAACAAACGGTTGGTTGTGCACCAAGCAGTTACCGTCCTTCGGTTTTGTAAAGGAATTATAGCCACATGTCCGGATTTTGATACAAAAGTTGCAATCATCTTTTTCAACCCACTGCGGGAACGGATGACTTTGGTTGGGTTCTCCTCATCTTGAAACACGCAAACAGTAGGCTGACTTTTATTCTCTGGGTTCATAGGAATAAATCCAAGACTCGTGATCATTAACCATATTGTACACATTTTTGGAGCGGCCTCTGTTGAATCGATTCAGAGTTCTTCGCCACCAACTGACACGAGCCGTCATTTGTTTCTCGCTTAACAGATTAGGGATCCAACGAGAAACAAATTTTTTCACGCCCTACTCATCATGTAAAATCTGTTGGACTGAGATCTTAGACGTGCCCAAGGAACTCTCGATCTCCCGGTAAGCTACATGACGATCTTTATTAATCATCTCACGCACAGCATTAATGTTTTCCTGGGTGACCACTGATTTTGGTGGACCTAGCCCGACAAATACCAGCGGGAATTTGTCGATTAATGTGGTGCTTCATTACTAAAAACAGCAACCAACTCGTCAAGACATTGTTGTTGCGATAAACTTGTAAAATATTATCGCTCGGAAATGCTCTCGATTCAATTCCATCTTTCTGAACGCCTTACTAAGTTTAAAAATTTACTGTAA
>WYDF02104548.1:0-10540 GCA_009867245.2 Adranes taylori
TTTGCAAAAGAAAACACACCCTCTATATATATATATATATATATATATATATATATATATATATATGTTTAATCCTAATTATGGAAAAACATGTTTCACTTAAAATCGAAGGGTATTTAGGTAGCCTATACAATAATGCATATTTGAGTTACCCATCATTTATAGTTTTTGAGATTAGTTTCTTAGAAAAGTTTCTTACATATTAAACGTAACAACGTCATGTTATATAGAAAATAGAGGCATGGACTAATTTCATTCGAGACATAGTACAATAGTCTTATATGTGTGCAAAATTTGACCCTCCTACTATTAAAACTAAATTTCTGAATAAAAGAAAAGTGACACATTTCCGCCATATTGGATAAATAAAATGAGGTAATGAGGTAATTGGATAAAATAAAGTGTTGCAGAAGAATCGTGTGTACTTGCCTAGCAAATTAGATCTAATTCGGCCCAATAAGTTAGGAGTAACTTTTGAACATACAGACATCCACACAGATTGATATAAAATTATGTCCTATAATGATTTAATAAATAATAATAGTGGTATAGTAGACTATAAACATTTATTGTTGATTTTAATTTATAATCTTAAGTAACGTTTCTCCAACAGTGCTGACTTCTTCAGACTTCGATTATAGTTTATTATAATGAAAAATCCAGAATTGAATAAAAAAAATATTATTTAAATACCATTATTATTCACCTATCAAAAAGTTACTTTCAATAAAAAATTAATTGTATATAATTATAGTGTTAAAAAAATTATTGTATATAATTATATTGAAAAACATAATAACAATAAATTGTTATTCAAAATATAAAATTAATGAAAATAAAATGAATTGTGTAAAATTTCTGTGTAAAACGTCTGTGTGATTAGTAAAAATTTATTATTTGTCAAATAATATTTATTATTTGATTATATAAAATATTTAATATAAAAAAAAAAATATTCATAATATTTGATATTTATTATTTGACAAATACTAAATTTTTACTAATGATTCAGACGTTTTACAGAGAAATTTACAAATTTTATTCATTTTAAATTTTATACTGAAATTTTATACTCAGTATATTCCTGGACAAAAGAATATACATCATGAGTCACTAACCTGATAAAATATTTCTGATAAACCTGATAAAATATTTTTACCACTATTACACAAAGTTTGATAAATATTTTCGTCAAAGGAATGGATAAGAATTGATAAAATTTCCCAATAACACAGATGCAAACTTAAACTAGAATCTTTGTAGGGCCTCAACTTAAACTTCTACAAGATAAAATATTTGAAGAAACCTTAAGTGATTCGGGGCGTGTTACTTGGAATGCTTTTAAAAGTGATATCCAAAGTTCCTACGAGACACAAAATCTGACAATATATAGTGAGCCTGAAAATACATCTTTTGCGCTCGTACCTAGATTCTTTTCCCCGAAAGTCGGCGACGTCAATGATGAACACGGCAACAGGTTTATAGACATTTCGATTATTGAAAAAACTTATCAGGGCAAGTGGACCAGCGAAATATTTGGTGAGTTTTGTTGGGTATTGCTATCAGAAAGTACCCAAGAACAGTAAAAAGGAAAAGTAAAAAGAAAAACATTTAAAACAGGACGATAGCATACAGCTCCATATAATGTACATACCTAATAAATATTATGTCACTTTTCAATAATTTTGTTACCAAAACCTGACGTGGTAGAATAAATTTGTTTTCATTAGAACTATAAAAGGAACGAAAATTGTATGTAATTTCTAAATTTTATTACTTGTAAATGTTATTTTACGATCGCAAATATTATTCAAATTAAGTATTTGTAAATTACACATGCCAAAATATCGTTTGAAATTTAATGATTTGAAAATAATAAAAAATAATGCAAATTGACGAAAGAAGTATAATTTATTCTACCTGAAGTAGTATAAAAACCCAATGATTTTATACATTATAGTACATTTTCAAAATGAAATTTTTTCTAATTATTTATGCCTTGTATCTGTTTAACTTTGGAAGTGCTGAGACAGGTAATATATTTATATTTATTTTAGATATTTATTTTATATACTTTAAATATTTAATTTCATTTGTTAGAGTAGCATATCATTTAATCACCCTTTATGTCAATGCCAAAAGAATAAAATTCTAATAACTGAAAAACATTTAAACCTTAATCACATTGGATTTTGGAACGCACATCTAGTGTTCTGCGCCAAAAATACAACTTTATGTCACTACGAACTAAACGAAAATATAAATCCATCATAACTCACATAAAGCATCGTACGAGGAATGTGAAATTAATTAAAATAATTTTTTTAAATACGTTGCATCACTTAACATCTTCGCTACCATACTAAAATTAGAAAAATGGCTTACTACGCCAAGCTTGGGTTTTCTTGTTTTTTGATGAGTTATGTTAAATGTGTTTTATTAGTATAAGTGATTTTTTCATCAAGTGAATGTTTATTGAAAAATCTTAAAAAAACTGAAACGGTCACCAGTTTCTGATATGGTGTAGAACAAAGAAATGTAATCTGCACGCCAGAGCGGACACCTTAAACGGACACAAATAATGTTCGTTTTGTGAGCCACAGCGAACATTATTCCTTGGCGGCACAATAAGAAACTGCACTGTTTTTCAACCAATGTGAAAATATATATAATTATGCACAATTGTTTTGATATATTTTTATAAATATGTTGAGGATATAATGAAGAGACTCCTTGGAAATTATTTATATGTCGGCGAATCGGAAGTTGGCGTTCTGTAAAATAACCTTTAGAATAAACAAAAGAATGACTAACATCTAAAAGAGCAATTCATTTTCCAGGAGGCATTTGAAGTTTCTTCCTCTTTCTTTGTTTCGTACCTGTAGTCTCCTGTCTTCTTTGGCTAAGATGTTGGATAAATGTTTAGGATATATTTCTTTGTATCACGATATTATCTGCAACAATGTGGCTGCAAGACGATTTAAGACAACATTTTTATCTATTGGAGAAATACCACAGATACGAAAACCTGATTTCATATTTGTAAAATTCTGTTCGTCTAGATTTGTCCTCAGTTTATTCAGAAGGTGGGGAAATTATTCTTTCGGTACGCTACTAAACCGACTTCCATGAGCTGTATCTTTCCATTCTTCAAAAACTTTCTTCCTGTACCCCTTCATTGGCCGAAAATAGGCCACATCCAGCGGCTGTACGAGGTAGGTTGTATTTGGAGGTAATAAAATAAGTCGGATATTGTTATCTTCACAGGCTTTGATAACTTCAGTATTTAGATGGGAACTTAGGTTGTCCCCAATTATAACTATACCTCTTTCTTGTTGGTTTGGTAATCAGTTTTTTTCTGAATTCATCAACTCCTTCATTATCTGCAGAAGTAGTATATTTTAGAAAGAATTCTCAAATACCGTGCATTTGTTCGATTGTAGCGGGTATTTGGCGGTCCATTCTCAGTCTAGGTAGATCTGAGTTTCTGAACTTTATAGTTCACATAAATTACAGAGTGTTGATAGAAATACTCCCATTGGGATAGTGCTGCAGGAATTAGGAAAATGTAAATGTTAGATCAACGGGGTGGAAAGAATGGTATTGATGGATTGGAGAGAGGAGGGTGGTTCTATATATAATTCATATTGCTTGATATTGAAGGAATGTTGAATGTAGGGAGACATATAAGTGAGTGGATTAATTGCAATAAGAATATGAATAAGAGAATTGGATAGTCGGCAAATAGATGGTTTGAGATGATGATGAGAGGTAATGAAATTGGGAACGAGGTCATTGAAAGGATGAGGGATGTGGAAAGGCAGGTGAGGGATGAAAGGCTCGTTTAAATTAAAAACTTGCTTTGCCAAATAATTACTTTCTGCAGTAATCTTTTTAAATGCAGTTTTTTTTAATTCATCTGTTCCTTCATTATCTGCAGAAGCAGTCTCGTTCTTAACTTTTAATCTGTGAAAACCGTTGCGGTCCTTAAAACGGTTGTACCAACCTCTGCTAGCGCTAAATGTTGATGGGTTTTCATTATCTTGTGTTAATTCTGCATAAAGACTTTGGCTTCTTCTTGAATGATAGCCATAGAAATAGAAGCACTCCATTGGTTGTGGTGTAAACACAAGGTAGACAAAAGCTATTCCATTTTTTCTGTTGCATCCGATCTCGATGTAGCTCCTCTTGCGACATTTATATTCGCACAAGATTCAATACTTTTGCGGTCTGCTTTATATCGAATCATTCTGCTTATCATAAAAAAAAATCCCGTGTGAAGGACGTTTCCATTCAAAGGATTAATATTCATTTAAAAAAATAAAACTTCATTCAAAGGATTAATATTCATTTAAAAAAATAAAACGTCTAAGTTGTCGTGGACCATTACACATTAAATTATATCAAACAACATCGTCGTCTTGATCCATGTTTATTTAAAAAAAACTTGCTAAAAGTAATTTTTCAATGAACGAGGAAGAAGACGACATGTGGTTTCATAAAATTTAATATTTGTGTTGCTACATAAACTATGAAAGTACCAGAACTGCCTTTGTTTCTTGTTACGGTTATACCATATATATTATTTTGATATGAACTTCAGTGAATCAAAATTTAAGTTTTAGAAGGAATCCTTTTTTATGTTTTCAATTATTCTTCCTTTTAAAGTTTTAAATGTGCAATAACTTGCTTGAATTCTGCGTCGCTAGGTCTATCACTAAGAAATATAGCGGCATCCAAATATATTACGATTTTTAGTGCATGTATTCGATCAATTTTATGTAGTTTAAGACCCGCCAAATTATTAAGTTACAGTTTAGATTCATTACACTTTTCTAATTGTAAGCCAATGGTCTCTCGTTTTATATCCTAATTTAAAGCCCGACTGGCCGCGTTTGTCAACGATCTGTTTTCCCAAGTATTTTGTTGCCAGGGATAATTTTTGGAAATAGCTTATATTTGTGGAAGTAAATATAAAATTGTCTGTAATCTGCAGTTCTAAGATGATAAAGTTTTTTGCAGTTAAGAATGACTTCTCCTTCTTTTCAGGACTAAAAAATTTAAACGCTTCGATCACTATTGCTTAGCGGATTTGATCCCCGTTCTTTGAGTATTACCTGGAGAATGCCATCTCGTCCGTTATATTTATCTTCCTCTATTTTTATTATATTTCCTAAGCAAACCTAACAATACGTTAGTCTTTTAAAACTCTAACAACTTTGTTAATTTTAATGATTTTAGTTCTTGCTTTAGTATTATATATATACTTTAGTTCCTTTTTAATTTCTGTTCAGATTAATTCATTACATTTTGCGCATTCACCAAAGTTGACGATTTTATTTGGTTTTGTTAATCACCTTTTCTCTAGTAGACGCTATCTGTTAGTACATAACTTTATTTTGATATTTTTTATTTGAGAAATTCAGCTCGTAAAAGTGACAACCGATGAAATAAACGTATATTATTAGATTGCTGCATGAAAACTGTATAGAAATGTATCTGCGGACAAATATCCAAATTACTTAAAAAGTATTTTAAAACTCATTTGGATAACAAACTCTAAAAACTAAAAAGAATGGGAAAAACCCACTCCAACAGTATGTCGAAAGTGCAGCCCCAAACAAAATGTTGTTAATACAGTTTTAATACGAAATATATTTTCGAAACTTTAGATTATATATATTTGAAACTCTTCTACTTAAATAAACAGAGGTTTAAAAAAAACCGTGAAGCATTTATTTGTACACAGTAACATACAAATCCTAATTTTTGAATTGTTGAAGAATTGATTTGCGGCATTCATGTACTTATTTCTATATCTATTTTAGATAAAAATGCTGTTAATAGTAGTCAAAACAACTTAGGCAATGTCAACAATAAAGCTGTTGAAGCGAAAATAACGCCGTTGCCACTTGGACACCAGCATATAAATTCAACTTTACCTGTCTTACCTCCTGTTGTACATGGAGCAGAATTAAAACGTAACAAACGAAGTCCACTGAAACTGCCAGATCCACAGCCAGGCTTACGTCTACGTCTACGGCCAATTCCACGGTCAAGGTCAGGGTCAGAGTCACGGGCAGGGTCACCGTCACGGCCACGGCCAAGACGGACCTAAATGTAGACGCGGATGCGGAAAGTTATAAATGTTATCGGGGCCAAAGAGTGATTAGATGTTGATGATACCGTTAAAGAATAAATGACAAAAGAATGTAACATGAAATAAAATATAACGATAGATTAACGCCTGTTGAATTTTTTGCACATTCTGATTATTATATATTTGAAGAGAATATTTCATATTTAAATAGTGCTTAAAGCTAAGTTACAAAAAAGTAAACACTGGTATAAACATTCGTAAATACACGGGTGCACCAAGTTTCTGCATCTAGGGGTTATATTTTATGTAACTCAGATCCACGTTTCGAAATTATCATTGTATCCCAAACATTACACTAAATTGAGTATATTACACAATAAAAAAATTACTTAATTCGTTTGTAGAAAAATAATTTGACTTTTGTAGTTAGAAAAAAAAATAATAGAATAATGTTTTTATCAGAAAATTTAACGAATGCAAACTGAAAAAAGTGAGTTAGTACTGTAGTTGATGGGGGATCATATATAAAAATTATTGCTGAGTCATTAATAATTATACATTGCCAATGTTCGAGGCGAATTGTTCAAGGTTAGTAATAGCATCAAATTATGTTGAGGATTTTTAAATACAAATCTGCTCAATTCAACAATTCTAACATTACTTTCTCATTTTAATCATTCTAAGAAGTTCACTTTACAAAACTAGTATTTTCTGTGGTATAGTTTAAAACTTTCTCCGAAACTGAAACATATCTACTCATATAATTCTCAACGAAAAATGAAGATTTTCACGCGGTGACACTAATAACGGTTCGATTTTGTTAGATGTAGCAAAAAATGAGAACAATTATCTATTAAAAACAAATCAACTTTTCAAAAATGAATAAACAAATTTTACTACAATAATAATAAAAATGAAGAAAAACAAATTAAAAGCCATACAAATAAATACATAGCAATACCGTAAATCAAAGGCTTATCACAAAAATTAACAAATTGTAAAGGGAAATATAACACAAATCTTATAACACTTTACAAACCTTAATACTGCCTTAGAAACAAAAATTTCTAAAGATAGAGCGATAAACGCAATATACAAAGCACCATCTGGAAACTATATAGGCACAACAGCCCAACATTTAGAAACGAGAATAAATTGACTTAAATGTCAGAAACAATCACAAACAGCTTTACAAAAACATAAAAAAACAACAGGACATAATTTTAATTTTGAGAACAAAAATATTGCAAAATACATTACTATAAAAGTATACTGTTTAAAGGTATACGATTGTACCTAATAAATAAAAACATAAACAGTAAAACATACATCCAAAATTTTTGAAAATTAATAAAAATATATTAAAATAAAATTCGTGGACGTGATCACCACCCCGAGGACGTGATTTCAAAGAGTGGAAGTGATTTGTTTCATTATATTTCGCATAAAACAAAAGCCGAACGTTTCAGTTTTGACTGTCATCTTATAACTCTTCTATTAAATTGTATTAGTACAATAGTTGTTTAGGGTAAATTAAATAAAACTAGCGTAACCTATAAATCGTTACAAATCAAGTGTTCATTTTAAATCTAGATTCAAATTCAAGTTATGTCTAGTTATATCCTAGTTATATCTAGATACCTAGTTATACCTAGTTAATACCTAGTTATATCTAGATACAAATCCAGTTACTTTTCATTTTAAATCTAGTTATAAAAATATAAAGTAACAGCTAGCGTTAAATAATATTAACTTTTTTGATCGGCCCTGTCCATTATTTTTATATTGACCCTGGTAATATCTAGTTACAAATCTAGTTACTTCCCATTTTAAATCTAGTAACATCTAGTATTTAAAAAATTTAGCGGCCCTGTATACTACATTTATATTAACCCTCGTAATATCTACTTACCACTCTAATTACTATTCATTCTAAATATACTTACAAAACATAGTGATATCTAGCTTTAAATAATATTAAAGTTTTTGATCACCCCTATACAGGATTTTTATATTGACCCTGGTAATATCTACTTACAAATCTAGTAACTTTTAATTTTAAATCTAGTTATGAAATCTAGTGACATCTAGCGTTAAATAATATTAAATTTTTGATCGCCTCCGTACATTATTTTTATATTGAATCTGGTAATATCAAGTTACAAATCTAGTGACATCTAGGGTTAAATAATACTATTAGAAAATCATACCGGAAATTACGTCATAGGCGCTATATTGGATTTTCGTTTAGGACGAGTTGAGATGCGGTAAAGAAATGTGGAAGGGTGGGTAGAATCGGTGGTGGCCTACTACTTCCCATAATTATAATGTTAACCCACCACTGATAATAAGATTGCGAAAGCGGACACTGGAAACACAGCGGGACACTAAAAATTAAGCGGGGGCATGGGAAATGCAGTGAGAACACTGGAATGCACGGGGAGACTGAAAATAAAGTGGTGACACTGGAAGTACGGAGGGCGACACTGGTAGTACAAGGAGACAGTAAAAGTACCCGGAGATACTGGAAGTGCAGTGGGGATAGTTGAAGTGCAAGGGTTAACGGATAGGTTTTAAAAAGAATCACAAGGGCTGTAAAAATATATACAAATATACAGGGTGTTACTAAAAGGTTTTTTGAAAAATCGGTTCGGTATATTGAATTTCTAACATCGGAAAATTTGAGGTTCCTTAGAGCTACATAAGCTCCCTAAGTTTCACGCTTCCAACTTTCACAGGAACCGAGATATTAGGAGCAGAAAAATAATTTTTAAGGTCAAATTACTCCCATGTTTAACTTACGATTTTTAAACTCGCTTAATCCATTAAATATTAAAGGATCTTTGGATACAAGATATTACAAAAAAAGTTGTGCGATAGTTTTCGAGAAAATGGACCGCAAAATTTTCAAAAACAGAACACCTGCATATATGTTAAATTCTGATTTTCGAAAAAATTCAAATAAAATCGAAGTGGCTTTAAGCAGTCTATAAAATAAAGTTTTTTGGAATGTCTTATCTGTTACAGTTTCTGAGATACAGTGAAAAGTGTTTAAAGCTTTGAATGTGGCCCCGTCGCGTTCTGTACGACAGACAAAGCGTATTTTCTTTATTTGACGCATAGTACGAGGCACTGTATGTATGCAAAATTTTAGCCTCTTACTTTGAAAACTAAATTTTTTATGAAAACAAAAATTGCGCAGTTCCGCCATATTGGATTTATAAAAAACTGAAAAAATCACGTCTACAGAACAACTGTGTGCACCTATCTACCAAATTTCATGCAAATCGTATCAATAGATTAGGAGTAATTCTTGCACGTACATCCATACGTACACACAAGACATTTTTTTACAACAAATTGTTCCTTATGACTCCCTCTTTGAATTGCGTATTACCGGTTTGCAATGATTTGAATACAAGAGACGTACTAAGATGGAATAGAAAAAAATCTCAAGATATGAATTACTATATCTTTCTTATACGTACGAAGTACGTATATGGTATATGAAAGATAAAAACATGTACACAATCAATCATTAAATCTATATGTTATATTATAAATGCCTCTCTGAAGTATACAATCTTTCCTTGATAACTTAAAGATTGATTTAGTCAGACCGAAATATAAAAAAGGGGACGCTGAAAAGTTAGAAAAGTATCGCTCTATTGCCAGCATTCAGTAAAATATTTGAAAAACTAATATCTAACAAAATTATGGAATATTTCGATAAAAATAAACTTTTCAATATGTCCCAATATGCATTCATTAAGGAAAAAAGTATATCTACCGCGCTTTTTGAATTAATTGAAATAATAGCACAGACATTAAAAAACATAAACATGTGGGCTGTTTCTGAATTTAACAAAAGCATTGTTGATCACAACTTATAAATTAAAAAACTTGAATCCATGGTATGAAACAAATGGCCTTAAAACTATTAAAATCATATTTAAACAACAGAAAGAAGTTCACTTACCTACACAGGGAGGAGAATACTTACTCTGATATGTTACCAATAAAATTGGCGATACCTGAGGGAAGTAGGCCCTCTGCTCCTTGTAAATGACATGGCCACTGTTGCACAAAATAGCTGCCATAAAATAATAAACTATGCTGATGATACTAATCTAATATTTACTCGGACAGAGATGAAGCAAATTCAAATCAAGGGACCATCTATTTCAGTGCCGTTAAAGTTTGGTTTAATGTCAACAAACTAACGCTAAACGTTTCCAAAACAAACACCTTACTATTTAACGCAAGAAACTCAAGCAATCAAGCATCTTGAATTAGAGAGATACTTAAATTTTGAAGGTACAGAAATTCAATTGCAAGACAGTAGTAAATGCTTAGGAATAAATATTAATGATTGTTTAAATTGGAACTCTCATTTGTTATATTTACAACAAAAACTTTGCAACCTAATATACTCCATCA
>WYDF02104559.1:0-10540 GCA_009867245.2 Adranes taylori
TATGTCAGTGAATGGAGAAATGGTGATGATTTAATCATCAAGTAGTTCGGGTGCGACCTATCAAAATTCTTGAAATTAATTGGTGTTCATTTATTATAATTTGGTGAGGGTGTCTCTGGTCTCCTTTGTGCTTCATTGTCATAAGGGTTATTCGTGACATTTGTTATCTGGTGTTTTATTTGCTTCAAATTTTTCACGTAGTAAAATAATTTAAAAGCAATTAAACTGATGGCACGATTCAATTGTTCGTGTACTTCTGGATCCAATTCTCATTATTTTTAATTGATTTAGGGAAATTAGTTTCTGCGCTTGACCTTGTCAAATTGGTTAATAACTCTCTGATATTTGAAATGGATTTTGACATATTGAAAATTCTTCAATATTTTCTTTGAAATTTCAATTTGTAAATATGTAATGACAATAATCCATTTAATGTATAACATGATTAACTTTTCTATGGTATTTTGATTTAAGCAAATCAATAATTTAAATTTCAAAATTATTATAAATTTCAATAAATGTTTCATAAATTTAACAGTAGAGGGCGTCACACTCTATAGTATATTTCTGTAAACAACATCTACCAGATGTTTCAGTACGGTACCAATCATGTCATATATAAAGATAGATGAGAAACTATAATTTACTCAGACATCTTAATAGCTTTTGCTTCTAACATTATTGTACAAATGTGCATAGTAAATTATTACATAATATTATAAAAATTTTTTTTAAAACGATAATGTTAAGACATTTATTTTGTCACAGTGGCCTTAAATACATGATGAAGGGATTATTTATTTACTTCAATCAATTTATTGTTATTAACTGAGCTATTTATTCAGTACTTCTGATGAAGGGGTAATTAATCCTCCGAAACATGTCAAGTTTAAACATTCAATCCTCGTAGCTGTCTAAACTGTCACCATTGACCGGCTGTAGGCTTTGGTTAATTAAATGTGTGAACTATATGGAGTTTTTGGAACACTTAATTTTAATTCATAAGACTTTATTACATATTTAGAAACTAATCAGCATTTTAGCTCTACTACTTTTAAATAAACCTGATAGATATCGTGCAGACAAAATTTATAGGAAAGAAACAGATAAGCTTTATTATAGAGTGATCAAAAAGGCTTTAAGCATATTCATGTATATGTCATTCAACTTCTAATATTTTCCACTAAAAACTAAGTGTTGCTAACATCTTACCATGGAACTCCTTTTTTTTATATATAGAATGCTATTTACTCTTGTGACGTCTGTTAGGCAATATGTAAAATTGAAAATGATACCCATGGCACGTCGGGAATATGTTACATATCCACTAGATATATTTATGTACAGTTTTCTTCCCCCAATTTCTAACGCAGTCGAGTATAAAGCAGGTACGATTTTTCTTTTCCCCCAATCTTTTTTTGTATTCCGAGAAAAAGTCAGGAAGTCCCTTTCATAACGTCTAGTCTTTTATCTTACTATAAACGTATGCGCCGGTGTTAGATTTTCATAACTTCCAACCCGCCTTAAGGGTTGATTTCAAAAGCTGAACAAATTTAGTGCTCTTCCTACATGCCACTTTTTCTTGCTTTATGACACTCGTTTTAGGACGGTATTAAAAATATGAAAATGAAACGCGGAAAATTACGCTTTTATTACTATTTAATAGCATCTTTTAAGAATTTTATCGTAAATAATAACATTATTGTATATCAAGATGTCCCTTGTGTTTTATTTTTCGCAATTTCTTCGTTTGTAGTCTTAAGAAGTTTCGTATACGGATTAAAATAAATTTAAACTTTTGTACATTTTGTCGATACTTTTAATTCATCCGATTAATTAAGACTTTTAATTCTTTAAAACATTTTTCTGCTGCAAGATGGCAGCACTACGTTTAGAGATAACGTGTAATAACGTGCAAGCCGATATGCGTTCAAAGTTTTAGTCAACATCAAGCTTGATTTTTGCAATTCACCAAAATATTAAATAAGGAGTTCTCGGAAATTTTGTGTTTTTAATGGATTTACATGTGCCCAATCGGTTAAATAGTTGGGTCAAGTCAGGTACAAAACATTTGAAAAGGCCTATAAATGTGTTTATGTTTCGAAACGTAAAGATTTGTTTCATTTAGATTGTCCTTCAACACCTTTAACCAGAAACTAGGAGTGAATACGATGTCTTCGAGAGAAAAAGATATTGAAGCAAATTAAAATAAGTAATGAAACAATTGATAAACCGTTGTAACCAAAAGTTCAACATCAAGAAAGAAGAAAAATTCGTAATGGAAAATTGGCGTGTAAGCTTACTAGAGATGACCTTGAATCTTAACGTCTCTTTAAAAGCCTTTCCTAACATTCTTGTTGTTAAATAACACTGGTAAACCAAACATTTGTTTTTCGAAGTATCGAAATATGTTACGTTTAGGGTATTCTTTACGTTCCATTCAAAAAGGTAACCAGAAGTCTGTAGATGAATCAGTTATCTTGCTATTCATCTTTTGTGTGTTGTATTCTGCCTCGGGAAAATCTTTTTTAAATGTCCAACACTAGTCTGAAAACACTAGTCAAAATCCAAGTAGAAATACAAACAATGAATTTTCAGATACAAATTGCATGCCATGCTATGCATTTTCTGTCTTATTATTTCCTAAGAAATTTCGCCCATATTCTTGAATGATGTCCATGCAGCTTTTTCGTCCTTACTCAAGTAGCTTGTTATGCAGCTTATAGTTAAAGTGATGTCACTCTCTGACTCTAAAGATTCCCTTATTGATCTTTGCATTACTAATTCTGGCGAATATTTCTTTTAAATAAGCAAATTCCGAGGGTTTTTGCTTAATGGTAAGTTATATATAACTTTAGGTAACAGGGCTCAACTGATAACCTCTCTTGTATTTAACAGATACTCTAGATCTCATTCTAAAATCAACCATTGTACGCTTTGACAAAGTTTGATATGAAGCAGAGATACGAACACATTTTTGAATCAATTAATGGTATATTTTCAAGAGTTTACTTTCTCGGATTAAAAGACTTTCTCTTTGTGCTTTGTTTTTTACTTAAAATATTATTCGGTCTCCGCTGTCCCGTTTACAAAGAATACAATAATTCTTTGTGTATCACTATAGAAATTCGTTTTAAACTGAAGCTGATTTTGTTCAGTAAAAGTCCCATGCTTGCACTTGTTTTTATTTTTTCATTTTGGCTAAAGATTTATATCCAATGCGGAAGTATACAGCTTTTCTGTTACTTCTTACGATGTCAAAATAGACTCCACTCGCTATTTTGTCTTGGTGATTAAGGGTTTCCATAAGAACATAAGCACTTTTACAAGAAACAACTCCTTTTTAACATAGAAGCAGTTTCCAAATTGGCTTTGTATATTTCTAACTACACTCTAGCTTTTTGTTTTTGATTGAGTGAGAGACTCCGGCCTTTAAATCTAGAGTCTCAAAGTTCGGCTTGATTTTCTAATTTAGAACAAGATCATTAAGATCTCCCTCAAATGTGGTTCCGGGGATGAAGCTTTAAATGATCAACTGAGGCACATATAGAGGAAGTAGCTTTAGCGCTTTAGCGCACATATAGAGGAAGTAGCGCTGTTTGCGCCAAAATTTTTGCTGACCAGTGTAACTTAGCATATAATTTGAAATAGACAAGGGATATATAAGTGAAAAAGAAACAACCATGGATGACTAACGAGATCCTATTGCTAATGTCTGAGAGAAGACAGTACAAAACGACAGATCCGATCCAAACAACTGACAGATCCCAAAACGACAGATCCCAACAAATTTCAAAGAACTGAACAAATGGATCCGATAAAGGTGCAAGGAAAGGAATAAATGTAAAGAGATCTAAACTCCCTAAGGGAAGTACTACTTGCGCAATATCACTAGGAGATAACAGGAAAAAAGGCATAGAACCTAAAGCGGAATATTAAGAGGACACAACAATGAAATACTGGTCGGCGTCGAGGACAAAGGGAAAATATGGGCAGAATATCTACAAGAATATTTTAGTGACGAGGGTCTAGATCACAGCGCACTAGCTCTAGATCTCAATGAAGCAAGCACCTACATTTCAACAGAGGAAGTTTTGCGAGCCACTAAATAAATTACAAGAGAAAGGCAACGCAGTCTATCCGGACAGGATCCATGCGGAGACCCTTACATTGCTAACGGAGGTGAAGGACACGGGGCTATAGCTCTTCACAGGCTGTTTAATACCATTTATAGAGTCGACCACATACCTTCAGACTGGCTCATTTCCGTTTTTATTACCTTCCCTAAGAACATCAAAACCACAATTTATGGTTAGTACCTATAGGATGATAAACCTACTGTCTCACGTTCTGAAAACCTTCATTCTGATCATATACACTCGAATATGTAAGAACTGCAAGCAAACGAATCGATCCATCTCATTGTTGGGAACTCGCGGGGCATTATTTCCGATGTATATTCCTGCTTCATTAGCTATCGAAAAGCGTTAATTGCGTGTTGCATCAGAACATGGCAGAAATTCTAATAGCCATCGGTATAAATTATTATCGACCTCTAGACCTCTATAGGTATCAAAATGTAAGGGATAACGGCGCAAAGACTGAAAATATAGAAATCAGAAATCTCCTATTCTGTCTAATCTATATTTGAAACTATATTCAGGGAAGCACTCGATGGCATCAAGATGAAAGGCAAAAATGTCAGCAACCTCCGCTATCCTTGGCATTACCATGCTAGAAGACACCATGATAATGCCCACCACCTCAAAGATTCACAGAGAGTGATAGGTCTTATCGTGGCACTCAGAGAACGTATCACCCCCTTCGTAAACGTCACTAAAACAATGTTCGTGGTTTTCTCCAAGACCAGCAGTTTTTATATATAACTGACGGAAAATTTCAGGACAAAAGATTAATAGAATGATGCCATAATTCATGGATGACACATCTGAGGAATTGGCGCGGACAAACATCGACAGAATTCCTGAGGGCTGCTGGTTCTCTAGACAAAATAGCTACGTGGACACCCGCAGGGAGACTCTCCCTGCCAACATCCGCAGGGAGACTGCGCTATAAGAAAAAGAATGTAATTTGTACATGATATACGATGTCGCTCGACTTGTTCCAAACAAAAGGCAGAATTTTGTCGAAAAATATTGTACGTGCTATTCTGCGTGTTGTTCTGAATTCCTCGTAGTTTAGAAAACAGTTAAGAAACAGTATTTTCTAGATAAGCAACATGAGGTCTTGACGTGGAAACGAATAGTTCATGGATATTATACTAAGATATCAAGACGTTAGTTCTTAAGCAAGACGTTAATTCTGACAAATTTTTTGGCAAAAAATACTAAAATTACCTTTGAACAACCTAAGTAATCACCTGATATGACCCCGCCGGATTTTTATCTACTTCCAAATTAAAATTAGCATTTCGAAGAAAGCTCTAATGTTTTATTTTGTTTTGGGCGTAGCCTCTAAGTCGCATCAACGTTGAAAAAAGTCAGTTCTGGAGTCCCTATTAAAACAGGCAGAATTGCAGAAGTTTGCAGCATTATTTGAATATTTTGATAGAACTCTGTATAACGTATATCAATGGCTTCAAAAGCAGTAAATGGTTTTCCAGAAGAATCTATCCACGTTTTGTATCACAGCTCCTATTCAGAGTTAGATGGCAACAATTTTTGATCATTAGAATGCAAGTGTAAGACTCTTTTGTTTGATTAATTTGATAGTCTTTTTTTGTCTATTTTGGTATTTTGGTTTGATCCGGAATCTAGAGCTGAAACTCCAAACTCACGACATCTTTATGAGCCTGGAAGCGTGCCACAGTTCCGTGTTCAAATGGCCGACAAAAGGAAAGAAATGATTTCTATTGTAGTGTTTTCGGCTGAGTCTGCCTAAATATTTTGCCGATAAATTTGCCTTTCGGCCAAACGCAGAATTATTATTTAGCCGGAGTAAATTACCTGGGATTCTAGTAAAATTCACATAAATAGTTGTTGTTCTTAGAGATCTTAATGTGGAGATCAGTGTCCGAATGTAGCTGCACGATTTAGGTAAAAACGAAGAAGACAGGAGAAGAGTTCTAAAGCTACTGTCATTATCTTCGGGTTCCGATAATCCGATGTAGCCCTATTCTTGGCGGTGTCTAAATCTCCTACTATCCACATTAAAAGAGTTTTGATAGCTTTCAATCTGCTTCTGTTGTCTTCGGCTATTTTCTTGTTTTGGCGCTTCAATCACTCTACTTGTTTCAATCGTTTGAACGATTCTCCTAAAACATGCCACTACAATGAATTCATGATATTTGGTTGAGACATATTCATTAAATTTAATTCGTCTGTTGTTTATGTTGTTCAAAATAGCTACGCCCATGATTCCAAAATATCAAGTTCTAGTTCTAATTTCCTCAAATAATCTCACAGAAAGTTTCAGATAATTTACTAATTAATTTGTCAGATAAAATTATAAGCACTGAAAATCTGGTTTCATAATTAATGGTTCCTACAAATTAGTACACCTCATTGAGAAAGTGCAATTTTTATTAACAGAGATAATATATAGGATGATTTGAAACAAAAAAGTTCAAAAACATTCTTATATAATTTCATTTAATTATTGTTATTAAAGGAAGGTCAATTTAGGGATAAGTATCAAGATTTGCAAAATTGATTAACTTATAACGCACAGACTTGTCGAACACTGAATTATTGCCATCAGTTGTTTAAAATATCCACTGATTAATATTATCTTATGCCTGCTTTAAACAAAACTTTAATCAATTTATCTTACAATTAGATGGACAATACGTATAATTTACTACGTGACGTCAGATTGATAAGGATGAAACCTCAAGATGATTGACAATATTTTATCGCAAACATGATGTTAATAAAGAATCAATAAGCTCTGTTTAGAATAGCCGTCTTCTAACAGCTTTATTTTCTTCTTAAGTGTCCATAAATTTCGAAAGAACGAAAAGAAAGTCTGACTATAAAGACATAACTCTGTTCGTGAACCATCAAGCATTAAAAGGCAAACCATCCCTTGTTGCTACTAAGGGCGTAATGAGGCGTGAGTCATATTTCACCTTAGGGCTGACTTTTCTTAACATACGTGCAGTGGTTTTCAAACAATTACTCAAATATTTAATATACGATATAAAATTTAGAAATAATACGACATTTTATTCCAAGAGCTTTCAAACTAAATTAAAATATAGTCGAATCTACATAATCAAACTCAATAGTTTTTATATATGTATCGAAAATTAGATTTACAGGAACGCGAGTTTTCAAAACGAAATATTAGTATGTAGAAAATTTAGATATATCGAAAAAAAAATGAGTTATGGACATACCATTACGAAGGTGCCTTCACGGAAATCTAGCCTAAGGAAATCTTGCACGGTTTTTGTTTTTTATCATTTATTTTTCAACATAGTCCCCTTTTAAGACACTAAACTTCCAAGGCGACTTTTATACTTCTTTATTTATTCCGAAAAGTAAGTTTTGCTCGAGCTCTTCCAAATAGTGGGAAGTTTCGGTCATTACTTCATCGTTCGTTATGAAAAGGCATCCTCCGTGCCATTGTTTGAGGTTTGGAAACAGGAAGTATTCGCAAGAGACTAGATCAGGTGAATTCGGAGGGTGGTCGATCAATTCATAGCCCAGTTGGTTCCATTTTACCTGCACGAGGGACGCTCTGGATCGGGTATGAGCGCTCTGTGAGAACTTTTTTGCGGACAAACCAGGGCAGCTTTTTTTCAGTTCGGCGTCGAAACGGTCCAGTAACTGCATAGTAATTGGCAGTTTTGGCTTTACCCTTTGTAAAGTAATTAATAAGAATAATGTCTTTCACATTCCAATAAAACTATCGCCATCACCTTATCGGCCTATCAGGTTGTCTTTGCCTTCGTCGGTGGGCCTTCGCCGCTTTTTCTCCACAGCTTTGACTGTTCCTACGTCTCTGCTATATGGAAATGGAGTCACTTTTCATCAGCAGTGACGTATCTACCAAAAAAAATCGTTCGGTTCACATCTTATCTTCGCCAATATCTTCTCCAAATCCGTCACACGTGTGCGTCTTTGGTTGACAGTGAATAAAAGTGACACCCATCGCGCGGATTTTTTCATATCCAAATGTTTGCGTATGATGGCGTGTACACGCTCAGTTGAAATGGGTGCAGCCTCGGCTAGCTCACGTACTCTGATTCGACGGTTTGCCATAATCATATCATTGATTCTGTTGTCAATTTCTCGTGTAGTGACGATATCTGAGGGTATTTGGTGGTCATCACCAAAAACACTCTTACGACCACGAAGGAAATTTCCAAAATTTCATTGTTGCTAGGGACGATTCAGACTCTCCATAAAGAGCATCCAGTTCGGCTTTGGTTTCTGTACTATTTTTCCTTTCTTATGAAGGAATTTAATCAGTAAACGATATTCGATTTTTTCTATATTTCACAAACCCAAACGTTGTTTCCTTGCAACGGCTGTAAAAACCAAACCTGGTTCTTTTCGCATAAAATTTGGCAGACGTAATGTTTTGGATGGCAACTGTCAAAACCAATATGCATTCCTTGCGTTGAATCGAAGGCAATATTTATGTGAAACCACCCTCGTACATTAAAATTTCAAGGGACATAAAAAGCTTTACGAATGATATTTTTTGTTTGTTCTATTTATTTTAGTACAAAATCTCTATTACGTCTAACCTCTAATTCCCCGCGATTATACTACTAGCCAATTACTTGTAGGGTTATAAGCCATGGTCAAGCTAGCTATCTATATATACACACACACACACATATATATATATATATATATATATATATATATATGCAGTTTCCGAAATAATTCCCTTAAGTATAGTTATACTTCTACAAAAAGGAAATACCAATCCATCGTAACTCTTCTCTTAGAAGGAATAAGGATTCTTTTCCTCTATTTCATGGGATTCCTTCTGCTCTTCAATAATTCTTTCCCTTATTCCTATACCTTTTATTCCGTCTCCCTTCTTCGTCATGAATTCACCCAGTATTCCTATTTTTCCTCATCTTTTCCACATAACCTACATTTCCTCTCGCTCTCATCCATCTAATACCTATGTCCCCTTTACCCGCACCTAGATCTAAATATCGCAATCATTCCTTTTTTCTTACATCAGCTGCCATATATTCTGGCATTCCCGCCCCATTCATTATATTGAAATATTTTCCATAATGTCCCTAATTTGTCCATATTTCATGCACCTCCATATCATTCATGCTCATCTCAACTCCTTTCAAAGCTTCGTCCACATCACACATTTCCTCGAACCATTTTTCCATAGAACATCCTATTCTTTAATTCAGTTTTCCTCTTTGTTGCCTATTCATTCAAGCAGCTACTCCTTCGTTCATCCTCCAGACTTTTCAAATAAACCATTTTCATCAATCTCACGTTCTCATCCACCATAACCTTTCTCTCACACTTTACTAACTTCTTTATTCGTTTATTTCAACATTTATACTTCCCATATTCTTGTAAAACTATCTCACTCGGTGTTGACTTTTCCACTCCAATTATTCTCCTCAATACTCCGCATGTGAACCTTTCCATGTCCGCTCTTTTTTTATATCTATACTTCTGCTCCGTACAACAATATACTTTGCACTTCCATCATTATGATTTTCATTGTGTCCGAATCCCCAAATTTCCTTTCCCACGCACATCTTAACTGGTCTATTTCTACTGTTACTTTTTTCACAGACTAATTTACATGCCCTGTGCAATTTCCATCATAATTTAACGTATCTCACGTAATCTTTTATTTTTTCGATTATATTTTTATATCATTCAGTATCCTCATTTCTGGAAACAGTAGACCTATAAATGTGCTAAAAATAGACGTAAATTACATATCAAGCAGCAAGGACACATTAAATGTGTACGCACTCATAGCGCATAAATCTAATAGTCTTAAATAAACACCACCTATAAGATCCAACAAGAAAACTCCATTAAGTAATTCGCTAAGTGTTCGCAGTAAATGTATGAATATGAAGGGGACCGAATTTTCTTCAGAGACAATTCACTAAGCGAGCATAATGTGTTGTTATTGTAGTAGGCGAATTCTCTGACCCCGAATCAGATTCAAACATTTATTTCGTTAAAGTCAGATTTCAGGGACTCTTATACCTACTTCTGTTTGAGTATGTAAGAGCAACGACGTGTGCTTTAATGCGCATCGTTTTAACACCTTTCGTACTATACAACATCAAGGAACGTAGATTATAATCTGAGAGCTATTAGATGTTTATAGATCTACCTTATGTACCTGATATAGACGAGCATGTTATTCAATTATTGTTAGCATAGTTTTGTACATTTTTTATAGTACCGTGTACTCGGCCATTATAAAGAGCTCTGCTTCGACACAATTTTGTTTTGTTTTGCGTATGGAGAAATCATCAAATGACGAAGGATGCTCGGTGCATCCAACAGTGTAGAATTTGACGTAGCATTGATATATATATATATATATATATATATAT
>WYDF02104570.1:0-10539 GCA_009867245.2 Adranes taylori
TTATTCCAAATATAGGCGTAAGGTCTCATTGCATCGGACTATGAATCCGACACTTAACCATTACGCTATGAATGCCCATAGTAAGTTTCCTTACATTAAGATGTTATATTTTTGAATTAAAAGGTGTTAATTAGTGCAAATGCATAACACATAGCTGATACAATATATTTTATACATATCTGTATACAGCGAATAATTCAAAAATATAACATCTTAATGTATGCAAACTTACTATGGGCATTCATAGCGTAATGGTTAAGTGTCGGATTCATAGTCCGATCCAATGAGACCTTACGCCTATATTTGGAATAAGAAAAGGTGTTGATAACAGCTATAAACCTATGCTAGAAACACGTATCCACGTTAAACCAGTAAACATTTCCAGCCATCCTGAGTTACTTAAATAAGTTAGAAGTATCAAGTACACTAACTATCTAGCATGAAACAAAATTAGAACGAGGACAAATTGCATCGTTACAAAAATATATTTTTTGATGTAAATGCACTTTGGAATCAATCAATGTTATTGTAATTTATAGGGTAAAGATATTGACAAGGGACTACTCAATTCAATGAAACCTGTGCCGAAAATGCGCCCTAAAATTGGAACAAATAGGCCGCGACCAAAAACCATTCATATTGATAGCGGATCTGTTGAAATGGCCGAAGGTATTTTACAACCGAGCAGAGGCAAGAAAGGTTCTAACACTAATTTGACAGGTATGAAATTGTATTAATTACATCGGTCATATTAATATGTACGTGTGTTTAAAAAACAAAATAAAATTTCTATTTTGAGCTTAATGAGTCCACGGCATGATTGTGAGTTATGGAGCATGTTTGTGTTTTTATGTTAATGTTTATATTAGATAGTTTTATTAATAAATTTTTAATTGATTTATTAATACACCTATGTAATTTTAAATAATTCATTTATGTTTGAGTTTGGCAACCCTTTTTAAACGGCTATATTTGTTTCTTTAACGGTTTTAATGCATATTTTTAACGTTTTTATGGAATATTAATAGTTTTGTTTTGCACAATTTAATTTTTCGTTTTTAATTTTACATTTAAAACTTTAGCGACTGCATACTCATCGACATCGACAATGAAACGGGACTATTATAAAGGTTCTCAAGATAGCTTAGTTAGTACTACTTTATTACATAAAGGTTTGTTTATTTTGTTATTTTAATTTTATTAGTTTTTTTGCTAATCATATATTTTTTTATTTCGTTATAATTTAAGATTTTTCTTTATTTATCAATTTTAGTTAGGCACAATTTTTTTTATTAGTTTAGTCATAATTGTTTTTTATTAGTTTGGCTTTTTAGGAGAGACATGTTATCTTGCAGTTTGTTCTTATGATTTGAACAGCTTCTTGTTTTGATTTTAATGAAATGTGATACCCTGATATATGATTTTTGTTCTCTTAGGTTTCCAAACAATCTGAGGTTGATTTAGATAAAATGACGGAAATGTGCTATTCTGTATTTTCTCATCTAAACGTAAACTAATTGAGTGAAAGTGTGTACACTTATGCTTTCTTGCAGCGTGTACACATCCCCGTTTATCACATTTTAACATTTGTAGCAAAATGCCAAATTGCCACGCTTCAAATTGAATCGTTTTTCAACGATATTTCTACAACTGTTGTAGATAAAAGAATCGAAATCGTTTTGATAGATAACAAGAAAAAATGTTTTTTTTGTGCCTAGGATGTTAGCACTGATTTTAGCTATATTTGGCTATATTAGCTATATTTGGGGCTCTGAAGCTAAATATGACATCATTTTTACTCCATCTGGTTAACTTTTTTACATCAGTGTTTTTTAACGTGTAGTTCTACTCAAAATGTGTAGTTCTAACTCCATTTTGTGTAGTTCTTAATTACATATAGAAGGGTTGGTTCCTATATATTTGTCCTATTGTCCATCAGAGGGAGTAAGCATCCGGGAGTAATTTAACTGACTTTCTGTTGAGGTGTGAATTCTCGCCGTGCAGATTAGATCGCCTCGCGTGATATTTGAGTGTAGGGAAGAGTTGTTATAAAGTTAATCTAAAACGTACTGTATTGTAGATTGATGTATTTGTGTTCTTGAATAGAAATAAAATGACTTCAAGTAGGAGAAGTTATGTAAATCATCCTGATATGTTTTGCTACATATGCGGAGAATACACGTTAAAAGAAAACAGAAAAGCTGTTAATGACTTTATAAAGAGATCTTATCTTGTATATTTTGGTGTTAGGCTTGGTGATCAAGATAAAACCTGGGAACCACATCAGATGTATAAAACTTGTACAGAACATTTGCGACAGTGGACGGTTAAGTCGTAAATGCGGCGCATCGATGGCTTGGAGAAAAACCAAGACCCACTTCGGTGACGTTCTTATTACTAACTCAATATTACTGGAGTCAATCGAAACATCCATTGGAAGTGAACTTTATTATGTCACTGCAAGGCGCCCGGTCTCTCACTGAGAGAGAAGTGTCTATCCCAACATTTCACCAATTACCAGAGCTCTGTGAGGACAAGTGTTGTCTCTCTGATCACCCTTCTGAAACGTTGATGAATGAAGTCAATTCCTCAACGTTTCACCCAAGATTAGTTAAATGACCTCACCAGAAATTGCAACCTGTCAAGAAAGCTACTGAATTAATAGCTTCCACAAGAACGACAACAATTGTACGGTGAAAGGAAGCAAAATTACCTTTCACCGTACAATTGAAAGAGGCTGCTACGACGAAATTCTGTAAAACTAATGTAAAACTAAGTTTTTCTAATGTTGCTTCATAGCTTGGAGCAATTTGCGGTATTATTGAATTTGCGGTATTATTGGAGCAATTTGCGGTACTTATTAATCGTCAAAAATTTCCAACAACCAAAACCTTCATGTGAAATTTTCATTTCTTCGCTTGAAAATATTTACTTTTTTAACGTTTACTGTAAATAAATTAGTGAGCTGTCAATGTTTTAATAATAAAAAATGTCTGATTTTGTGCAAGTCACAAGTACAAAAAACATTATTAAAAAGGCACGTGTCGATTCAATATAACAAACTTCCACTTATATAAAATTTCCATTGTCACAATTAATAAAAACAAAAATCCACGTTGGAAATCCAATTAACTCTTACATAAAACAATTAATGACACAAAACAGAAAGATGATCGCTGCTTATTTACATTTTTGTACAAATGAAAAGAATTAAATGAAATTACACCATCTTAGTAAATCTAATTAATGACACAAAAGCAGCGACACAAGAGCATCATTAATTGTTGATCGCTGTTTTGTGTCATTAATTGTTTTATGTAAGAGTTAATTGGATGCGTTCAAATTTTTCATATCTTGTCTTTTCATATTATTATTATTTATTATCAAGGGCTGTCTGCGAAATACCGCTCCATAACACTGCAGCCAAACGGCTTATTGTACTGTCCCTGATCTTTTACTCACACCAGTCTAATATACCCGTGTCTTATACCAATTTTAATATTTCCTGGTGAGAGGGTTTTTGTACGAATTCAGATTTAACTTTTGTCGCTCCAAATAGGTCTCTTCTTTTGGATGCCAAATCTTCACACTCACATAGGATATATTGAGCTGTCCCGCCTTCCTCCAGACATAGCCTACTCTACTTCGGCAGTGTGAAGGCCGATTTTTACCATGTCTACCCTTAGAGGTGCGTGTCCTGTTAACAGACCAATTTTCATTTTGATTTTATTCCTACCAAGTAGCAAATCTAGGGTTTTGTTCTTACATGGATTTCTATTAAGCGCTTTTTCTGCTGATTTATCACAACAGTCCATGTGTTTTTGATTGGTCCAGTTTATTATAACTTCTCTGATGGAACTAGTTGGAATTCCCAGAGCCGGCTCAGTACCAATGATGTGCTAGATGCGTTCTTTCCTAATGTATCAGCTATCTCGTTGCCTAAAATGCCCCTGTGGCCTGGTGTCCATATCAGTGTAACTGGATTGGTCATAGCCAGTCTGCACAGTGCATTTATGCATTCGTTCGTCAGTCCAGGCACATTTCTGGCATTGGTAAGCGCCTGAAGTGCCGTCACTTACTAAAAAAATCCGTTTTTTGTTGTATTTCCTTTTTATGTCTTCCTGAACGCAATAGAAAATTGCATATAATTCGGCCTGAAAGACTGAAGCAAATCTGCATAAAACATAAGACAGTCTGCATTTCGTTCGTTCCCCGTATATTCCTGCTTCCTTATTTCCAGAAGCCCTTGGATCGTCTGTGAACTAGACTAGAACAGGTTCCGGAAAAATAGGAAGGTCTTCTCTCCACAAACCTGAGTCTATGATGACCTCATAGTTTCTGTGTATATTGTAGACTGAAGATGTACAGTCCGATTTCATTTCAGGTATTTCACCCCCTGTAATCTTGTTGTCTATTTTCTTTGCCAAATTCGGTCTATTAGTTTTTAGCCGATGGAGTTAAACCATTTTTCAACCACATTAAGTGCTCCTTGCATAAGATCCATAACAGTTGAATTGAATTGTCCTTGGGTTATGATGACAATGTCATCCGGATACCCAATGGTGTAAATGCCTTACTGTTCTAAACTGCCCAAGAGCTCGTCAACTACAAGGCACCACAATAGCGGGAATAAAACTTCGCCCTGTGGGCAGCCCCTCGACATCGTCGCATAAATTGTTTCCCTAGCAAGTTCGACATGTACGATTCTGCTCACGAGCATAAACTTGATCCACCTGCAGCAGGTTGGATCGACGCCCCGCTCTGTCACGCAACTCGTAATTGATTCAAAGGAGGTATTGTCGAAGGCTCCCTCTATATCAAGGAAGGCGCTCAGTGCAACATCTTTGTTATTTATTGAAGTATCCAGTCTGCTAGCCACATGGAAAAGTACTGTGTTCGTGTTGTAGCCAGCTCGGTAGGCGCATTGAGCCTGGTTAAGGGGCTTCTGAATTAGAATCCTATCTCTAATAGCCAGTCTACTATCTTCTCTAAAGTTTTGAGAATAAATGACATGAGACTTATCGGCCTAAAGGACGTAGTCAGTTCAGTTGCCTTACCTGGTTTAGTATAAATACCACCCTTACCTGCTTCCAAATCCATGGAATGTGCCATAATGCAAAGCTTGCCCTAAGAAGTTCAGTAATAATTCTGCCTAAAAGCCCAAGGCCCTTGTGTAACATTACAAGCATGATGCCGTCCCTTCCAGGTGATTTGTAAGGTTTATATGAGTTGATTGCCCATTCAACGCTTTTATATTGACAATTTCGAAAGGGTGTTTTGTAGTCTGGCCGCTAGCTGAATACTTTCTATTTCCTGGCAGTGCCTCCTCCAAGAATCCCTCCTTGCCTTCCTTAAAGTTTTATTGTGAGAGTATTACGATAGCACTTCCAGTCGCCAGATTTTTTCGCCTTATTAAAGTACATTCGAACTTTCGTCCTCAGCCTTGTTAGTTCGTTATTCATCAGGGAGTTTTCCTGTTGGATACCCTAACGGTCTTTTCAAATACGGACCGCGTAATTTTATTGATTTAATTATTATGAAGCCCAGTCGCTTTGTTACAATATTTAACTCCACATATCACCACAATCATGGCAGGTTTTTATGAAATTTTGAGTGAGTTTGTATTTTTTAAAGCTAATTTCTATGTATTAATTATTGCTACATTGTAGTTGATGATTACTAAACTGAAAATAACTGTAAAACTCAAAATTCCATAAAATCCTAAAGAGAAATGTGGAGAAAGTTCTGAAGAAGGAGCAATTGTCTCTCCAAAACATGTCACTACATTATACAGGATAAGCGCGATAAATTGTCAAGTTTTTAATAAAACATACAACATATCACAAAAGTGCTATATTTAGTAATTAATAAGTTGATTCTTATTTGTAATTATATAAACCTAGTACTTATCTCTTAAATTGTTCAAACAAGTATCTATTTGCTGCAATAATATACTCGATTCGATTTCGGAATCTTGAGCACGCCTTAGTAAAAGTTTCTTTGGTCATGGATATCATATTTAGCTTTCAATTTTAGCTCTTTATTGGGATGCGGTTGTTTATCAACAACTCTCTCACAAACGCTCCATTCATATTAGTCTAAGAGATTAGCATCTGGTGAACTAAGAGGCCAGATTTCCTTTGACCAGAATTCAGGAACACTGACACTGAGAAATTGTGAAATTTTTTGGCTTATGCACCATCTTGTTGAAAGATAAAATGTCTTCTATTTGCGATTTGCTTCCCTCACGGGATATCTTCTTCTCTCAAAAGTCTAGGTAAACGTCAATAGTGACCTTCAACCCTTGTTGGAAAAAAGTGGAGTCATGATACCTCGTTCCTTGCTGACAACACCCAACACCATAACTGTAGGAGGAAATGTTGTTTTCATGACTATTGGAACTTCATTTGCATTTTCACAAAGCCAGCTGTCATTTTTTTCTGTTGATTTTCTCGTCCTGCTGAAAATTCTTTTCATCAGAGAAGAAAACCAGACCATTTTTCTCTTTGAAATTTTTCAGTTTTGGTAGTAATTTCTTTGCTCTCTCAAAGCGTCTTTTCTTTGTATCTGCTGGGTCATAAACTGACTTATGTCAGATTATGACAAATTGTATATTGCAACATACGATCTCTATCTCATATCTTTAGCAATCATCTTGCGAACCGTTGTATCCGACATTTGCAATTCTGTTTCTATGAAGCGCACCAAATCATTAAAATAAATAAATTCTATGAAATATTATGGCTGCTCTAATATCGTATTCCTTTGACATGCTGGTTACTGTTGTAATTTAATACTTTGTATTTGAAACATTAATGTCAACTTATGATCACCTTAGGAACAAAACTCAGATTAATTAAAAAAGTGTGAAATACGGAGGTACAAAGTTATTGCCAATTTATCGGGCGTACCCTGTATACTTAGAAAACTATAACAATAAATTAAAATCTTTGGAATTAAATTCTATGAGATATAAAGCAAGAAACAAATTTTTAGATTCACCGGACGATAGTAGAGGAATGTCACCGTGCCAAAGTTCAAACCCGACATTAGGACGACGAAGCTCATATAAAACGTCCAGAGGTACGATATTTGTTTTTCCATCATAACTTATTTGAATTATTTATATGCAAATTATTTAGATCTATTTACGTACACTAATTTGTTTTAGTGTGACGAATTTTTCGGAATTGTTTGTAGCTTCTGTTTGATGTATTTCATTGCAAAGAAAATACCGAATTCTCCATTTCATGTAAACACGCCTATAAGGACCAAAATTGTATTTTATTAATTTGAGTAGTTTCATACATAAGTTGTAGAATTTATTTATCCAGTATTTAGGATATACTTTAAGCCTGTAAATTTGACTAAGCCTTTAGGATTTAGATCTATTATATAGTTTTAGGGCAATAGTTTTAATGAACCTTATGCATGGGTTTTAAAATCTTTTTTTTTTTTTGGAGTCCTAACAAACATCTTCATGGAACATTTTCAAAAACAAAAAAAAATTTTTGGAGAAACTTTTCTCGGATTCAGCGCTTTAATTACGTTTGACTGTTCTTACTGTTCATATTTATGAGAGTTTGTAGGTTTCGATTTTTTGACTATTTCCTATAAGAACATATTTTCTCTGTTCGCTGAGTCCATATTTTCGCTGTTTGATAATATTTTTGATCAATAATTTAAGTGTTTATGATCAAGTGTTTATAATTTAATTTAATTACTCTGAAATCACTTTACGTATGAACTGTATGATCTAACAAGTTTCGTTGTGATCATCTCCCCAAGGAAAAACCTCACACCAATCGATAGGTAATGCGTGTGCAGAATAATTAAATTCAGATATAAATACTTCAATTAATCGATCAAAAATATTACTAAACAACAAAAGTATGGACTGTGTCATACTTTTGTCATACATTGTGTCAATTTTCTATGGAGAGTAATCAACAAATCGTAGCTACAGACTCTCAGAGATATGAAAAGCAAAGAATTATTGATCTTAATTAAAGAGATGGGTCCGAGAAAACCACCATGTCCCGATGAATGTCCAACAGTAACTGCCCTCGGAGGAAGCAATAAACTACCTATAAAACATCTAGACACAATAGTAACAACTGATTGCTACTCGAATATCCTGAAGGGGTCACTGATAGATCATCAGCATACCGATTAAAAGCAAAGGCCCCATCACATTCGAGTTTGGTAAATGAGTTTTCCAAACTTGATTATGTTCTTCTAATTTAAGAGTGAACTGAGAACAAGATCAGTGCCAAACAGTTCACTTTGAAAAATTCCCAAATGGCAGGCCAACTACTGACCTATACCAGTAAGTCGAGACACGTGAAAAGGAGGAATAAAATGTGCAAACGAACTCTGTTACTTGTGAAAAAGGCTTATGAACGAGTCTCGAGAGAAGGCTAAAAGCACGAACTGCTCCAATCACATTGTGCGTTAGAAATATCTATAACAGTTTGTAGGTTTAGAAGTCTTGATTGCTTCCCATACGAAGTATAACATCCTATTTCTGGGTTAACATTTTCCCTGCTCGCTGAGTCCATATTTTCGCTGCTTGTTAATATTTTTGATCAATGAATTTTAAGTGCTTCTAACTGAATTTTATTGCTCTGAAAACAGTTTACACTGAAAACACTATCAAGTTTCGTTGTGATCAGTATGCAAGTTACAAAGAAACTGAATAGATTAATAATTAGTTCAGTTAATAAATTTTTAAAGCACCTATTGATGACATGTAACACTCAAATAACTTAAAAAGCCAGACAGGACAGATGCGCATTTCTAGCAATAGGTGCATCTATTTTCACTACCCCCTTTTTACAGTGCATCCGTAGTTTAAGGAATATAGATGACTGGCTCGCTTGAGCTATTTTCAGATTTTCTATTAACGTTACATTTGTAATAATTACAGGGTAGACGAAACGAAATTGTAGACGAAATAGACAACCCAATTAAGACGAAACAATAGGTGTTTTATCCCCTTCAACACTCGAAACGGAATTATTTTATATGAACTTTAAAAATTAAAGCCTCTTGATCAATTTCCAAAGCACCTATTGATGACATGTAGCCCCCCCTAAATAGCTTAACAAACCCAAGTAGCAATTGTAACGATAATAGAAAATTTGAAAATCGGGCCAGACGTGGTGCCGTCATTCAAGTCGTTAGACTACGGATGCACTGTAAAAAGAGGGTACTGAAGACAGCTACACCTAATTCTAGAAATGCGTATGTGTCCTATCTGGCTCTTTTAAGCTATTTGGGTGTTACATGCCATCAATGGGTGGTACAGGCTTTAAAAATTGATTAACTCATCTAATTATTAATATATATTTATTCAAGTTTTAAAGTAATACTATTATACATTCTCATTGGATAGATTAATGTTTTATATAATCCACAGGGAGAGAACGCACACCAATCGATAGATAAAGCGTCTACAGAATAATTAAATTCAGATATAAATAATTCAATTCACTGATCAAAAATATTAGTAAGCAGCGAAAGTGTGGACTCAGAAATAGGTAGTTGTATATTTTGTCAACTTTCTATGGGGAGTTATCAAAACATCGAAACGTACAGACTCAAAGAAATGAAAAGCAAGAATTGTCGAACGTAATTAAAGAGATGAGCCCGAGACAAGCAACATATCAAGATGAATTCCCAACAGAGCACTGTAATTGTCCTCGAAGGAAGCATGAAACTACCTGTAAAACATACAATAGTAAAAATTGGATACTATCCGAATATCCAGAAGGGGCCACTGATAGGGAATCAGCATTACGATGAAAAGCAAAGATCCCATAACAATCGAGTTTGGTAAATGAGTTTTCCAAACTTGATTGTATTCTCCTAATTTAAGAGTGGGCTGAGAGTAAGATCAGTGCCAAATAGTTCACTTTGATAAATTCCCAAACGATAGGCCAATAATCTACTGATCTATACCATTAGGTCGAGACACTTAAAAAAGGAAGAATAAAATGTGCAAAAGAACCCTGTTACTTGTGGCAACGGCTTAATTATGGCGGAAAAGCGCAATTTTTTGTTCAGAGCTTCAGTTTTAAAACTAGAAGGCAGAACGTTTGCTCGCATCTAGTACCTTGTATTATGCGTCAAATGAAGTTAGTCCCATGTCTCCCACTGCTATAGGACGCGACGTTGCCAAGTTTAAAGTTTAACAAACTTTTCGATATATCCGGAAACTATAAAAATATGACATTCGAATAAACTTTATTGTATAGGCTACCTAAAGCTCCTTCGACTTTTCTCGAAAAGTGTTCCTGTAATTCTTTTAATTTTTTGTACTGTAACTTCCTTTAATATTTAAGCGGTGGAGCGTTAAACATCGGACTAATTTGACCTTGAAAAAAATTGCAGTACCTTATATATCTCGGTTTCTATGAAATTTGACAAAATTAAACTTGGAGAACATGTATAAGTAACCATAAACATATTGGGAGAATAGATATCGTTGCAATGTCACAACCAGAAATTAAGAAATTAATTATAATAGTTGTTCTT
>WYDF02104581.1:0-10539 GCA_009867245.2 Adranes taylori
AGCAGAAATGGCCATCCACCCAAAAATGTTCATCGGAATTTTTTCTATCTTTGTGGTCTCTCATATATGATTCGCAATTTTCGATGATTGCTTACTTAATTAAAACAACTATTATAATTCCATGATGTTGTTTTGTAAACTGCGGTCACACCAAGTAGAGCTGGACGTTGTTATGCTTTGAACATAATATCAGCGTGGGGTTTTATTTTAAGTGATTTTGCTCATGCGTGTACTGCGTATCGTATATCAATATGGATTGAACTTCACTGTAATACACTTTTCTTTGTGGTGGTTTAGGATCCCATGTATTAGGTATAATTCTTAATAATGCTGCTGATTCTTGATTGGCGCACTTGGTTACGGTTTGCTGTGCTATTTGGTGTTTTCCACTTGTCATTTTCTCAAATGCTCTTGTTTAAGGTTTGTTCAAGCCTCATAATTTCCTGTGTAATATCACGTTCTGCAACGTGATATGCGATTGCAAACATTAATTGCTTGTAAATAGTTGTAATAAGTAAATACACACCATAAAACTATGCATAATATTCTTCAATTTAATATACTTCTAGCTTCGTATGTGTTTATAATAATCGGAATCACAATAATCTCACAGAACTTTTTTTTCTTTAAAACCAGAACCGCGCAACAGGTATTTGGTTATTTTCTATACAACTTATTTCGCTCTTGTTATTAATTTTCCTTTCATCTAGTATTCCATATAAAGGAGTGGCGACTAGTTCTACACTTCTACATTCAATACGTCTATACTGAAATGAATAACGCGATTAGACGTCTGGTAAGAAGATTAGTACAGCTTTTGGTTTACGCTCACGCGAAAAATCATTAGCTATGAGGGAACGTAAACAAGTAAAAATTTAATATATAAAATATTGAATGCTAGGTATGAATGATTTGGAGTAGTTAATAATATTATCAACAGTATATTACGTACATCGATTCTATATTATGTAGAATATGTGTGACATATTTAAAAAAGAGTGGATCATTTTGAAATGTGGTGCTAAGGAAAATCCTCTGTATTTCATACTCAGAAAAAACGACAAGTATAACAACTCTGCGGTAACTAAATCAACATGTCCAGTACCGTACACTACAGGACACTCATCATTTTTGGACATACCACCAGAGACCACAATAAAAAAGTCGTAATACAAAGCCAACCAGAGAGCAAGCTTTTACGCGGTTGAAGCCTACACAATATATTAACGCTATTTATGAACTGCTTGATACAATCTTGAGACAGATGTGCGAAAAGCACTAATCGAGAGAGATAGAGGGGTCTGACTTGGAGAGTAATAACCAACTAAGAAAACCAACAACCACCATGATTACCATTCATCTCCCAAAATGACAGAATATTGGTAATAACAATTATGATTAATGTTGTAATAAAAAGTACTTCTTTGTTTTTACATTCCCATGTACTTCCGGTTTTGACTTTTGGCCATTGCCAGGAGCAACTGCGAAAATATTATATATATTTACACAATACAAGAAATAAATAAAATTTTGGTATAACAGTGTTTGTTAGGTTATTTCTACACCTGTAATATATTGCTTAATTTGTTATTTTTGTCGTTCTTGTGTTTGATTTTGTTTGTTTTATTATGTGAAATTATTGTTGTACTTACTGTAACTGAGCTATGAAATATTGCACGTTATTTTGCATATTGTATGCTTTGTTGTTTTTCCTAGTCAGTTCAATTTACATTAGGTGCCGTATGTGTTGCTATGAGTTCTTTTCGTTTGTAATTATCGGTATATTTCAGGTATTTAAATATTGGTGTATAAGGTAGTCCGGTTTGGTCAATTATTGTTGTTTTACAATCGAATTACCCACAAACAAAACTCTAAACTGTTTAGACGTCACATAAATATTAATACTCATGATGCAATAGAATATGCCATTTAGAGAAAAACAGATTCTGCCACAAGACTCAAACCACCCAGACTAATATAAAATGGCAGCACTTAGAACATATATAAATCGAGCAAGAAACATACCACTAAACAAAAAGAGCAGAGAAATTAAAGAAAATCAAATAGAAACCATAGCCAAAGCCAACGGATATACCAACAAAACAATAAACAAACTTAACACAACAGGCAAAAAAAAACGAAAAACAAAATTTTAATACCACATACAGGAAATTCACATATCAAGGCCTGATAAACCGCAACGTACAAACACTCTGAACAAATACGGAATAACTTGTGCATACGAAACAGAAACTAAAATAGTAACATACTTAAGCAACGCAAAGAGCCAACCAATTAAAAAATAGTGGAGTTTACGCTATAGAATATAATGACTGCAACCCAAAGCATATATGTGAAGCAGGACGAAAAATAAAAGCTAAACTCAGAGAACACATAAATAATAAAACGACATCGAACGTAGGACTACATCTTTTCGTACATAACCACAAATATTCAATGGACTGTAACAGAGGGGCTGTTACTCTAAAGAAATAAGTCTCTTAAGTGTGGGTTAAAACCATTCCATAAATAAAATTGTCCGTTGTGATCTAATTACCCTATGTAATAATGTATGAAAAAGGTGTCTGTGTGTCGGTCTGCATAATAGAGAATTCGTTCTTTTGTGATAAGCGTAATGATGTCTTTTTCTGTTGTATTTAGTATACAGGTTGTTAATACTGCATTTATATATTAATAAATATTAAAATCAAGTTTCGTTTTCGGTTCACAGATAAATTTAAAACGCATTTAAATATATCATTAAATAATTATTTAATTATTTACGCCGACTGAAGAAAATAAACAAATATTATTATTAGTAACTACTGCATATTGTCCGCTTTAAGATAAAATATTGAAGTAGGGATTTTGGAATATATACCAGTTTATATATTAGAGAGAGAGAGAGAGAAAGATGATCCTTGCCCATCCGTACATTTGTTAATGTACGAAATCATACATGAATATATTTTTCACTGGCCGCTTTTTCACTGGTTCACTTATCACTTCTATTAATTTCTGCTTTCCATATATCGTACATTAGTATAACGTAATATCTCAATTGCTCTGGCTATCCAGATTTGAATAAATAAAGTGAGAGACGCACGTAACAATTAAGTGTATATGCGAGGAAATATAACTGGTGGTGGGGAGTCCCGCTGTGATTACACTCAGATGTGTATATCTCTGTGTGGTCCGAGATCTATAAAAGAGCGATTAATTCGCAAGTAAACCAGTTCCTACTTGCGTCTCGGCAAGATCATCCACAACAGCGAGCCACACCAGCCAGCCTTTAGTCACAGTAACAGATAGTCAGCGACCAGTCCAAGCGACAGCAGTTGAGAGTCTTTGGTAAGCAGTGCTGCATAGCCTACATTATCTCTGTGAATTGCATGAATATTGAATATCTTAGTCATACCGTACCTATAACCTGTTTACTGCACCGCTGGAGTGAGGTCACATGTACGCACACCTGCAACTGATCCTATTCATTTGAGCTGTCGTAGCAACCACGCATACCCGTGGAGCTGTGATACCTAACAGTATTTCATTTATACTTCACCACCAGGACGTATAAGATCACACGTACGCATACCCGTAATTGATCTTAGCCGCTCAGGCGATCGTAGCACCTACGCATAATTGTAGAGTTGCGATAGCCTGTGGATTCCGAGAATAACATACGCACCGCCTGTACGAGGATAGTTAGATTTATTCTTACCTCTCCGTGATACGATTAATTGCTTTTAGATGCTTTCCGTATTATTACCGCAGTAATATTGTTTGATTGTTTTCTCACCGCACGTTTATTCTGCTTTGTATGCACTGTTTTAGTTTTTTATATGCACCGCCGTAATTATTTATTTGCACCGCTATTAATTATTATTATGTTTTTATGCCGTTTAAGATATTTAACCTTTATGATTACGTCATTGATTTAAGTTAATTTTCGTATATTAACATGTATTCATTTGATTTATTAATAGTTTTCAATTAAATATACATATTTTCTTTTTCTGTCTTGTCTAAAAGAATAATAGGCGTTTTTGTCAAATCCTTAATGCTGTTTCATTCAATAGCATTAATTTCAGTTACAGATACCCGTGAGATCTAGAACACCTGGTGTACTTACCACTGATCATACCAAGGCCCTCAGAAAACCTCTGAGGACCGGAACGACAACATCAGTTCTAAGTGCGATCTCACTTTAAACGGACCTGGTGCTCGAGAAAAATTCCTGTAGACCGGATTATTCTAATACAAACGCTAAGGCTCCCCATTAACAGCGTCGTGAGTGGAAGTTCCGTTAGCATCTATATCTATAAGCGATAGTACGTCACAGCACAAATGAAAACTACTACATGTACCGAAGAAAGGAGACAAATTCATATTTATAGAAGCTCAGAAATATAAAAAAAAATGCCAAACCGGACTACCTTATGCACTAATATCTAAATACCTAAAAGATACCGATAACTGCAAAGGAATAGAACTCATTACGACAACACACACAACACCTAACATAAACTCAACTGACTAGGAATAATAACAAAACAAACATTGTGCAAAAAACGTGCAATATTTCATAACTCAATTACAGTAAGTACAATAATAATTTCACATAATAAATGAAACAAAAAATATAGACCAACAAAATCAAACACAACAACGACAAAAACTAACAAATTAAGCAATAGATTACAGATGTAGACATAACTTAACAAACACTGATATGCCATAATTTTGTATTTTATTTTTATTTCTTGTACAGTGTAAATTAATGTAATATTTTTACAGTTTCACATGACGATGGCCGAAAGCCAAAACCGCTAGTGACTAAATAAATGTAAAAACAAGGAAGTTGTTTTTATTACAACAAAATTAGAAAACCTTGTTATCGATAAAAAACAATTGGTACTTTTTCAATGTGTGCGGGTATACAGCTTTTGTAACATCAAGTGTTTGGAATCTAGAATTATCAAGGATGCACCTGCTTTACTCATTTCTGAGATTCGCAAATATCTCCACGTGATATGCTCCAGTTCGTGTTTGACTTTCTAGGTATTCGTTTTGGCTTGTGTTATAAGTTGTAAATGGTTGTAAGTTGATGCTATAAAATCTATTTCTAATATACTCTATTTCTAACCACTACTATTTGATTTTGATTTTTGTTTGAATTCTTTGTTTTTTCCATAATTACTAATAAGTTTGTTTATTTTATGGACACTTTAGTTTGGGATATGCTGATTCGATATTATCTATAATATTACGATAGTTATTGTATAATTGCAACCAGCAGTGGGCGCCTTTAGATATCGGCAAGAAGAGCTTTAAGTGTTGGTGCCCACTACTTATTTACTAATTTATCGAACAATTTATTAAAATTTCTCAAAAGTTAAAGCGAAGCAAGTCAAATTTTGCGAGCTTCTTGTGACCAAAGTAATAGACTTGATAGAAAACTTGAACACAAATCTAAATTTAATGAACAGGTATCAGGAAATAGAATTGACCCATGCAGCAAAGAAAGATTTCTTGTTTATTTTAAGTAATTAGCTAGTATTGTAAATAATGTGTATTAGTTGTAATGTGTTATTACTAGTAAATTATTCCTTTCATAGAGAAACATAATTATGATTTGTTTATCTCGAGATCGTATATGAATATTAAATTGTAGAGAACTATTTTTCCATGTAGTGCAGACGTACTTATTTTTCCTCATTTCACTGTATTTACTGTACTGAATATTTTAATGTAATTATTATTATCACGTATTAATAATAATTGACTTTATTGTCATAATGCAAATGTTAAGAGTGATGAAAAGCCTGTACGTTTTCTTTCTATTTCTTTCTTTGCGTTCTAATCAAACATAGACGCACCTGTCTAGTGTTTAGGACGTTTTAATCATCACTTCTGCTAATGCAAATTTGATTATTCACTTTATCAAGAAAGTATTTAGAATTTGTCAATAAAACGAGTGGGCGTTGTTATTTAATTAGGAATATATCAAAGTAAATTTAAAGTTAATAAAAATTTTACTGAACAAACATAAATAAGGCAATAAAGATATAATAACTAATTGAAGATTTATTGAATAAAAGACGTACGCGGAAGAAAATCCTTTCAATTGCTTTTCAAGACATGATGCCATTCAGACATTGTGAATAATATGGTTGTCAAAATGACGTTAAATCAACAAAAACACTAAGTTCAGATTATGTCATATTGGAATAATAATGGTTGAAGGATAAAATCCAAAACCAAAACTTGTTGAAGAAGAAGAAGAAGTCAATAAAAGGCAAAATATAAAACAAACAAAATTTATTTTCTCGCTTATAGAATATTCCCCATTTGATGCAATTGGCATTGTATTTGATGCAATGCCAACGATTAACTCAACCTCCAAAACACTTTTTCTAAGCATTTCCCTAAGAAATAGCATTTTTCCAAGCTTTTTTATAAGCACTAGCCATTAGCTCTTTTATGAAAGTTTGTTTTACGGATTTAATTGAATTAAAACACATTTCGCAAACTGCTCATTTGAGTTTGTGCGCAAAGTGCTCATGATTCCTACGCCTACATTATAAAAAAGACAAAAAAATTAAATAATAATAAAACTAAAATAAAAAAATCGAAGAAAAAAACCAAAACTGATAAAAACACACCCTCCCAACATTCTTATTTTCTATTTCAGGTCAAATAACATCCACTTGTGCAGCTACTAGAAATTTATTGTATAATTCTAGCACAATAAGTTCACCCCATTAAACCAAACTCCCTCATTAGTTGACCATGTTATGGCCATGGTTTTTGCAGTTTCCATTGGCTGTAAAGCGAATGCTATAGCGTATATCTTCCCGGCAAGTTATCAGCTTACCAATATTTCTAAACGTATTCCACTCATTACCAGTTCCAGGTCAAAGAAGATGATAAATCCTAGTCTCCTTCAAATAAACTCACTAATCTTCTTAACTATACAATCCCAGCAGGGAATGGACTTTTAGTGCGGTAGAAATCCCACACTATTGGATGCACGGGCATCCTTCGCCTTTTGAAGGTTTCTCCACTTCCTACGAAAAAAAACCTCATGTGGGGAATTACAGTGGGGTGGGTTACAGTAATAAATTAAGTATATAGGTTATTTGGTAGAATAAAAAATATTCTACATTGTGAGATATTTGCGAAAGGATTGTGAGATATTCGAGTGAGAACAGGGAGTTATCAAGAACGCAAAATGAATTTATAGAGGGAAGAAGGAAAGAGGTATAGCTGCTAACTTAGTGTTCATAAATTATGTGATAAGTCAAGAATTGTGTAACTGGTAAGTTTTATACCCGGCGTATAACGCGCACCCAACAAATTTGTCAAAATTTTCAACTGTAAAAGTGCGCGTTATACGCCGGCATATACATCGTAGGCAAATACTTATTTTAGGTAAATAGTATCAGCCTTGGCAAATAGCTTTATGGCATTTAGTTTCATTTGAAAGTTATTTTCCTAGGCAAATAATATAAGCCAAGATCGTATATAGGCAAATAGATGTTTAGTTCTTCTTAGTAAATAAATCAATAAACAATAAAATCAACAGAAATAAGGGATGAAAATTATACTTTTATTAAGTTAGATTAATACAAACATACGTAGCTAATATAAGACTTCTTAAATACTATATAGATTTTGCTTTCACAATAAGCTTTGCTCCGCCTGATATTTCCAAGAGGTCATATGTTTTTCCATAATATTTTTCGTTTGGTGAGAGAACCTGAGTATTATTCTGAACTTGTTTCGAACGATAACATTTTAAAATTTCAATAATTTAATTAGTTCGTTACAGGGTGCACGACATTTTAATTGTTGTTTGCTCGTATTTTGCATTCAGTCTTAAATAAAATTCGCCTTTATCTACAATTGTTCTGAAATAATAAAGAACAAAATTATAAAATGTACATATTAAATAATGAGGTTAATATCAACTTACATGATTATAGGCACAAAATTTGAAAGTAACCGAACTACAAAGAAACGTTAGTTCAACATAAACTCAAATTCAAATAAGAATTAAAAAATCCAGGGCAATCCTAGAAATGTAATCGCGTATATAAAAAGATTGCAATATCAATACGTTTTGAAACACGAATAAACAGGAAAACTAGAAAAAAAACAATCTTAGATTTGGTTAATCTATTTGGCTATATAAGTTTTTGGCAAATATTATTTACCTACGAAAATAGCTTTCTAATGAAAATAAATGCAATAAAGCTATTTGCCAAGGCAGATACTATTTGCATAAAATAACTATTTGTCTACGACATATATATCTACATCAGAATATTTTCACTTATAATATCCCAAGTGCATTGATTGCTACAGGTAATTTTTTCGACTTATTCTCAAAAACGTACGCGAGGGCTAATTATACGTTTTTGAGAATCACGAGAAGAAAATTATTCTGAAAAGTATTCGGTAAGAAAATAGCATGACACCATACATACTTATGTAATTTCAAAATGTAATGAAGCAATGAAAGAAAATGAAATTAAATATTTGGACAACTCGACTGTGCCAATGGTAGGTATTGTAACCATAATAACGGTAAAACAAAATTTGTAAATATCACAATTTTGTAAAACGCAAAATAATGTCGCGATTTGTAAAAGATTCCAATAATGTTATTGATCATATGGTGGAGAACTTAACCTCGAAGAATACAAAAAATCTAAAGAAGGTGTGTGGACGCAGTTTACATCATTTTGCGAAGAACGAAATTATAAGTTGATTGGGTTGACTTCTACAGTACAATTGGCGTTAATATTGAAAGACTGGGCAGTTAATATGAAAAAGAAGAATAGAGATGATTATAAGAAAAGTGTAGTTAAATTAATGTAGAATTCTACGGCCAAACAAGTGCAAGAAAAATATTTTAATGAATTTCATATTATATTTGATGCCTTCACTGACGTTCAATTTAGCTGTGCTCGACGAGCAAGAGATGCAAAACGTCGTGTCTTACAGTTGAACCCTAATAAAAGAAAAATAAGTTTATAGCTTTAAATAATGAAGAACTATCAAATATAGTTGCAATATGGAATAAAGATACTCCTGGTGGTTTACAGAGGAAGCTTTTCATGTAATTTCCTACGAATTGGCCTTTCGAGGAGATGAAGGTAGTTCGTGTTTGATTCATCACTTTCATGAAGAACGAAACCATAATGGATCATTAACGGGACGTATCGAATATAATCCTATCTTCAGAAAAACACGTCAAGGCAGGGGAAAAAAAATTGGTCTATAGCAAGTGGCTCACAATCAACGAAGAGAACCCTGACGTTTGCCCAGTGAGGTAAACAAATAGTTTTGTTTTTAATATTATATTAATTATGTGTCCTTTTTTATTGCAAGGTTGCTGAAAAAAATTCTTGAAAAAAGAACTTACCCCAAATCTAAATTGGCAACGCAACACCTAAAGGTTGGTACAAAAATTGTCCTATTGGAAGAAATCTAATATCGACGTAGATGTCCGATGCGGCGAGAAAGATTGGAATTGACATAAAAAAGTGAAGGTGAAAAATTATTCTGTGAGGGCGTCGGCGGTGTCCAACTCAGCGAAACAAGGTGTTGGCGAGGAGCAATTAACAAAAGTCACTGGACACGGTAACACGCAGTCCATCAAGCTGTATTTACAAATGGATGCCCACCATCATTGCAGAATTATCAAGCAAATTAGAGGTCAAAATGTAACTGTGGAATCTAGTATTTCTAATGCAACATTAGCTGCTGGCGTGACGAACATTTATAACAAGTGTGCTATTTTCTTAATGCTATTTTTCCATCATTAATATTTATTGTATGCAATAAATTTGAATGAAATTTCTGAGGTTAGTTTTGCTGTCAAAAAATTATCACTTATTACTTTTTGTTTTATAGCAAATGGCAAAATGTTATCGATAGTTTGCAGGGTTGCTATGACAATCATCTTGTATCGTGAATTTTCAGTGGTTTTTGTAATGCGTTATGCGATTTTCAGAATAATTTTCTTAGGTTGTTAAGCAATCGTACGCCTGTGTTCTTTCGTGTTCTAGATTATTTTATAATTATACATATTATATATTTTTCTACGTGATGCTGTAGTGCAATTATTTTCAAATGATTTAAATTTTTTTTATAATTAATTATAATTTAAATTTCCGGTTGGATCCGATGGCTATCGTATTTGGTACATGTAAGACTTTTAGATGTTAATCAATTTTAGCACAATTTTGATATATGAAAGTAAATGTCAAATTGATTTGATTGATACCTTGATGTGAGTATTGATTGTTATGCTAACTTCTTCTCATGGATCTAATCTAATAATAGAATAATTAATTACATGTTATTAATATCAAAATGAATATTTATTTATGTATGTATGCTACTTGGTTGCAAATAAAATAAATAATTTGCTTTATAGATATCATAAAATAAAATATATTTTGCTTTGAAATTGCTTCCAGTTTTCTGTATATTCGATTTACAAGGTTTCTAATAAACATAATAGTA
>WYDF02104592.1:0-10539 GCA_009867245.2 Adranes taylori
TTAACCCTGGTAATATCTTTTGATTTTGGCAAGAATTTAGAAAAATGATGATGTTGTCTTGCCTTTAAATCCTCAATTGATCCGTGCGCATCATCATATGCAGTGACTGGTACTGCGCAGATCTTGCTTGGGTCATTTTCATCTTCTTCTTTATCTTCCCGCAATAGCTGATAGTCTTTCCTTTTTAAGATAGTCTACGTAGATCGGAAGATGTTGTTTGGACATATTAGAGTGTTCCGGATGCATATCCAGTCAGATACTATGCATCCTGCTCATGTAGCCTCTCTCAGCGGGTTCGCTCAATTCATAGGCGCGCATTAAATCCTAACGTGACCTCTCTGTCCACTCCAGGCGCTCGGTCTTTGGACTCAGTTCCTCCCTCGTTAGAGAACCTGCATCTCGAGCTACAGGCAACTGAGGAACTTATTATTATAATAAATACTAAACTCAGTTCAAAGTTGCATTATATTTTATGTTTATGAATTACGATTTCCTTTATAAAAGACTGCAAAATATGAAATTTTTATTTCAAATAAACGAAAATAAATTTCTATAATATATATTTCTGTCCAAAGCAATAAGAAGTAGTGATACAAATGTGCAAAAGTTGCTTTACCGGATGTTACATAAGTAGAAAATACTGCAAAATAGATAAGGCTAACGCCATTCGTTTCAAAACAAAGTTAAAGAAAAGTCACATCACACATATTCATATATATAAATACACCCAGAAACCGCGACAAGCTTTCCTTCCAACTGTTTGCATAGGTGAATGAAACTATCTATAGGGAAAAACACGCATAGAGCACCGAAAAGTAGTATAAATATGTTTGGGAGCGGATATTGAACTCTCTACATAAAAGTGCAACGTAAGGTAGCCAAAGTAGAAAGGTGCAAAATAGAAATATCAAAAATCTTATGTTTTAATCTCTTATTTTCAGGTAGTTCTCAAAATGTTTAGAATCCGATATGCATAGTTCTTACTCTTTGCCTCATAATTATAATATCGGGTTTTAAAAGGATACCTGCTATCGCAGGGGCTTGGAGGGACGCACTGAAAGAAGCGGGATATAGTGACTCCTTCTAACTGGACAAACGCCTAATGAAATTTACACCAATAAATAGTGACAAAAGCAGAACTGCTCTTGACCTCCTAATACAACATATGCTCGAGGTAGAAAAGACACAATGGAGTTTAAATACTAAATGATAGTGGAAAAAGCAGATATGATAATCAATCCTATCTTAAAAGTGCAGGGCAAAAATGTAACAACACGACAAGGAACAGTTTTGCTCAATGTGAAAGACATTCATATTATAAGCTGTTAGGCTTCATCCAGTAGACATATTACAGATTATAAAAACCAACACAACGACATCGAAAAACTGAGAAGAAAACTGTCATACAGAAGTATTTATCTTTGGCGATTTTAACTTTAAATCAAACATGTAGGAATCTAAGAAAACAGCGGTAGGGCCCTGGAAGAGTTACTTTCCTAGGACTAATCGTATGTAACATTGAAAATTCACCAAATTCACCAGAAGGGAAGCGGAGTAGATCCTAGATCTAACTCTTGTGAGTTTTAGAACAAAAGTTGAACGAAGGGGAGATAGAACGCAACCATATCATACACATTTCTCTATTGCGTTTTTTTATAGAAGGTGCACCGTTCATCCTTACTTGTGCAGTTTGGTACCAATAGAAGTCGGTCAAACTGCCCAGGTCGCCAGCGTCGATTCTTGAGGCTCTTAGAATTTTTACCAACTTTTGATGCTACACGCAGTGCTTTGCGAGTTCCAAAGCCCTTTCTAGATCCGAAATGACTTGGACAGATATCCTTATATATCTAAATTTCTTATATATTCGTGAGTGTATGATCCTCAAGAAAGTATTTGAACATGTGATATTAAACTTATCATCCTACAGTTAACACAACTTGTGGCATTGATTTTATTCGGTAGAGTATCAAAGGCGGAGATGAGCCAATTTAGAGGTATTTTGCCGACTCTATAAGTCCTCTTAAGAGCTAAACCCTGTGACCCCCCTCTCTGCTTTAAATTTAAGGGTCTCCGCATGTATCATGTCTGGACCGACGTCTTGGGATCTGGACGCTCGTCATTAAAAACCTTTTGTACATATTCTGTCTATCTTTTTAACTTATCTTTGATGTCAACCAATATCTCATAGCGCTAGTTGTGGTTTCTAAACACGGTCATCAATTACAGCTTAACATTTCTATAATAAATTGTATAGAACGCCATTTGGTATTTTTTCAAAGTTTTGTTAAAATTTATCTTCGCATTTATTTTACTTATTATGGACAAGTACAATTAAACATCTAACAACACTGTAGATATTAGTTGCTATCTAATGTCCCATCGTTGAAATACACTTGATCCCCCTATACATGAAAACAACAAGTGTATTAGCGCGCGAAGCGAAAATATCAAAGTACGTGGATATCTGAAGACGAATACACAAGATAATAAATTTTTATTTTGCGTCGCTGGTCTGATAAAGTTCATTGGCCATTAGGGACAAATCGATTCCAACATGGCGTGTACTTCGAACTGTATGAGATGACTAAAAGAATTTAGCTCCGGTAGGGAGCGAATAGGAGAACAAAATAAGCCACTAGGTGTGAGAGACAAGGTAGAATGAAAGTTTCCAAGATTCGAAATATACCAGGTGAACAAGTATCAGCTTTTGCTGTAATTATGTAATTATTCTTGTTGGCTGATGAGGCAGCTTTTATACCGTAATTAATTTAAATCATCTTGGCAATATTTTGGAGTACTTAAATTTATAACAGCGAAAGGTCTTTAGTAAAACTCAGAGCATTTACTGCCTAAATAAGAATCTCATATTTATTAATCAATATCAATCTTATAATATAATTCGAATTCTTCATAAACAAATACTACTAATGTGTGCGTATATTTTACGACACTCTGCATTTTTGCTAATACATTTAACTCATTAATTATTTGTTTTGTTTTACTTATCTTACTTTTGATGTTGCGCTAAAACATGCATTTGTATAAGGAACACCAATGTTGGTTGTGATGGTCAGGGGTTGACTGTGAAACAGGGTATTGCACTCGCTCAATAGATGTCAGCCAAGTCTCAAACATCTCAATAGAACGAGCGTTAGTTCTTGTGTTCAGTATGGTTATGGTTTCGATCGCTAACGTACCACGTGTGTTTGGCGGATTTCTGTATTTTCGAGGTGGCTTAATAAATATTAGTGACTTCAAATATTGTTTTATAAAGTGACTATAGTAACAGTTAGAACTGGTATTGTGGTGTTAAAATACTATGTTCTTTCTCACTCAAATAAGTTTATTCAGCTTTTTATTAAAATTTGGCAGAGCTAAGAGGACAAAATAAAAATGTGCTTTGAGTTTGGTTGTGACATTATCATCGGGGTGGTTTGTGAGTGTCATAACCTGCCCCATACTAAATACATAAATAAGGCCTGTCTTATTAATTTATTTTAGAATTAATAATGAGGATATATAAACACCCTTAGACGTTTTTAAATGCGCAATAAAAGAAGTTTTGGAAAACACTAAACCTTTACGAGTAGTTGCTGCCGATTTCTATAATAACAACATGACTTTACAGAGATTTTGTAAAAAACTACAAAAGCGAAATAATGATGGTAAGATTTCTATTCTTTTTGATTTAGGGATGTCCATAAAAAAACTTAATTTCTAGGTTTGGAGCAACCCTTGCAGGTAGGATATAGACGACATCGCCAAGCGGTAGCAGGTGAAATGGACAATGAATTAGCTGAATACCTGATTCATTAATCCAAATTATACTTTGGATTATCCACAAAAGAAATTCGTAGATTACCTTACGAATTTGCTGTTAAGAATAATGTAACTGTCCGTAACAACCTGATCAAAGTGAAATTGCCTCTGCTGACTGGCTTATGGGTTTCCTTAAACGACATCAAACTTTATCCCTCAGGACTCCTGAACCGACTAGCCCGACTAGTCGCGCTACAAGTTTTGATAAGACAAAATGTGAATAATTTTTTTTCTCTTCTCCAAGAGGTCGCAGATCGCTACAAGAAATGGGCATAGCTGCTACGTAACGGCCAAAGAGAATTATTACAAGAAAGGTCATTAAACTTCCGCTGAAAGAGGTACGCTAGTAACATTTCGTTTTGCTGTTAGTGCCAGCGAAAATTCAGTTCCCTCGATTTTCTTGTTTCCAAGAAACAACTACAGGGACTATTTTGTTAACAACGGCCCTTCAGGTTGGATCCGCCAATTCGTCAGGTTGGATGACGGAAGATGATTTCTTTATATATTTAAACCACTTAGCCAAACATGCCAGGTCATCTCGGGAAAACCGGATCCTCTTGATATTGGATAACCATGAATCTTACCTCTTATTAAAAGGTATTTCGTTTTGCAAAGAAAATGGAGTTGTGGTAATTTCTCTACCACCACACTGCTCCCACAAACTGCAACCATTGGATCGGTCAGTACCTGGGACTCTTAAAAATATATTAATAATGCTTGGGACTCATGGAATCGCAATCATGCAGGAAAATCTATGTCAATTTATAACATACATCCCCCCCGTTTCTGGATGTGTGCAGCTGTTACGGACGGATCAAATCCGGAAAATGATTTGGAAGCAGACGTATCTCTGAACGAAGTTATTCTAGAAATACAGATCGATAGTCAAACCAACCATATTGAAACGCAAATTACCCCTAACAATTCATCGTCTAAAAGAGATTCATTTCCAGTAGCACGCAGTATAGATTTAAAACCTGTAAATTTACCTGGACCTTCCGATATCACCACATATTTTTCTCTAGAAGATTTTAGACCAACACTCAATGGTGAAAAGCGAGTAGCTACACTACAAGGACAAAAATCTGGCCGATCAGCCCTTTGGATAGATACTCCAATTAAGAAGGAATTAGAAAATGACGAAAAGAGAACGAATTGAAAGAACAAAAGGAAAAAGCTAAACAATCCGGTGCCAAGAGAAATATATGTAAAGCTAAAACCATTGATGCTAGTAGCAGTTCTGAAGATGAAGATGAAACTTTCTGTTTAATTTGTAGAGAACCTTTCTCCAACTCTCGTTCAAAAGAAAAATGGTTGCAGTGCACCAGTACTTCAAATTGGCTCCTGAAGAATGTACAGATAAAAGTCCATATTTCGTCTGCATTCACTGCAATTCCGACGACGATATATGAAGGAGTAGGGTTTGTCACAATCAACCCCATAAGTGTCACAATGAATCCCAGGCCGGGGTAAGTTGTGACATTTGGAGTCACATTTTTTTTTGTTAATAACTATGTTTGTATTGCGTGAAATATGTTCGTTTTTATATTTTTTTAAAGATAAATATTCAAATAAAATAAATATGTTCAAGCAAGCTTAATAGTCTTATTATCTAGATCTATAAAAAATTGTCTGTAAGAATTGTCACAACCAACCCCAGTATTCCCTAGTAATTTAAAACTGCGAACCTAAACGTTCATGTAATACGTTATTTTGATATTAACACGAACTTGTAATCTAATCCAAATAAATGCAACTAATGTTTAGATGTAATAATAATCAGTTTGCGTCTATGTGAGATTTCCTGTAAGAGGTCATTTTTATGTATTGGGTCACATTTAGATACTTGCAATTAAAAATGTTAATTTGACAAATTATAAAACTTATGAAAATACATTTCACATAATATCAATCAGAAAGAGATGATACATTTCAATAATTAAAAATAAAATATCTTGACAATATGGTACATGAAATAAAATCAATAGCTGTGGACGTATAAGACACACCTGGCGTGTTTCTCATCTGCCAGATATCCCCTGGATGTTAAAATCTTTTTAGCATGTACTATCAACAATACATAATGCTTTCGTGGAATTATGTCGGAGTATAACCACCTCAGTGCTTTGAAAGCCAAAAAAAAAGATGCTTAAAGATAACTAGGAAGATAGAATCCTTGGCTTCCATCTTCTAGATACCCCGGTTAGCAATAAAAATATTTTATATGAAATATCAATACAAATCAACTCTAATTCTGTAAATGTTAATAAAATTAATAGTAAGTAATGTCTTGCAGTCTACAGATTTGACGAATCTGTAGTTTCCAGACATGATGCTTCTACTTTTCGAGACCCTTCCCCCTAGAACCTGACAGCTACTGCTCTGATGGATTCATCCGACCGTGTTAGGATCTTGAAGATTGATCATGTTGGCCACTTGTCGGCGACGTCGTAGGGCTTCTTCATCTGCACCTGTTGACCAGCCTTCCACTGGTTCACTGCAGATGTTGGATGCTCGTCTCCGTTGTTCATCGACGTGTTGCCGTCGCTTCTCGCCGCGTTCTTCTTGGAACTGCCTTTTGGCCTTTCTTCTTTGACTGGGAGTCAAACAGGGTCTCTGCGTCGTGCATCTCTTGACGTCGTAGCAAGTTGTCAGGGTTTGCATGCTTTTCTTTGACTCTTCTTCTAGCTTAGACTTTCAATTTTTTCTTGACTTTTTTAACCTGTTTATCTTCTGTGATTGTTGCCGCAAACGATACTGCTTGTTTTCTTTTTGGTAACCTTTTGTATATGTTGTCTGATACCATCCAGCCGAAGTCCATTTTTCTAAAATTCATATTTAAAATTTATTAAAGTGACATGTATGTTTAGAATCGAATATATTTACGTATACTAAAGTTAGAATTAAATTATTTTTTAATGCTGAAAGTAAATAAAATTTTAACGACTTCGAAACTTCTTAGTCAATACATAAAATATCAATATTTCTTCTTATTTTAATTGATTCGAACCTAAAATTTGAAAATTATGATAAATTTAACGTATGCTCTCTTTGGAAAATACGAAACTTACGAAACAATAAATTAGTTTCTAATTATTATCTTACCCTAGTGGCTCCAAACTTAGATGTTTTGCGTTAATAAATTATTTTAATGACTACTCCGCACGTTCAGACAAGTAGTAAACATATGAACAAAATGATTTGAATAATAGTAACTCCGAAAACTTGTTTCCACACCCGTTGAGTTCATTATTCAAACTTAGTTAACAAGTTGGCAAATGTGTTAAATAATCGCTAACAAGATTCTCTTGTCTAATAAGATTCTATTGCTGATTAGTGTTCTACACATTTTGGATTCTACAGATCTTGAAATAAGTTTTCATAAAAGTTTTTAGTTTTCCTTTTCAAATTAATTAAATATTATTTTTTAAGTTTACCTGTTGTCTGAAGCAAATACCTTGATCAATAATAAAATTATGTTCTAATAAAAGTACTTCCTTGTTTTTACATTTATTTATTTATTCACTAGCGGTTTCGGTTTGTGGTCATCGTCAGGTGAAACTGCAAAAGTATTACAATAATTTACACAGTCCAAGAAATAAATAAAATTAATTTATTTTATTTCTTGTAGTGTGTAAAATCATGTAATGTTTTTGAAGTTTCACTTAAAGATGCCTAGAATCCGAAATCTATAGTGTATAAATAAATGTAAATACTTGAAAGTACTTTTATCAGAACATTAATCAAATACATTGTTACCCATTCAGAACAATCTTTAATTAAATTAATATTCAATTAATTTTTTTATTTTACAAATAAATGTAATTAATCATGTAATTTATTAGACATGGCCAAATACTTTGAAATATTTTAGTTATTTAAGAATTTTGTTTGCCATAAAACTAGTTGGCTAGTTGAAAATGTTACTTCTACTTAACACTTTGAGTTTCATGTTAACTTTAGTTCACGGATTGAAACGTGACTGAGAACATTAGAAATTGGCATTTTCATATTGATACCATCTAGAATTCTGTGCGAATCAAGATTAATATAATTTTTGTCATTACTCGACCATAATTCTAATTGTAATAAATTTTAAGGCTCAATATATGTAAACTTAATTTATTAACGTAAAAATATGTATTTAAATTAACAATAGAAGAAATAACGCAAGGTTTAGTTATTATTCCAAATTAATTTATAAATTTAAGACATTTAAAATAATTATTTATAACTGATAAATACCAAGGAAAAGTATTTAGAATTATGTAAAATAAATTAAGTGTACTGTGACAGTGTTTGCTTGGGATGCTAAGACATGTGACGCAATCTACTTTATTTGCTAACGGAACTCCCATTTGTGACACTGCTAATGGAAAGCCTTTGCGTCTGTCACAATGATAGCGCAAACAATATCGTATTAATTTCAGAATAAAAACAGCCTTCGAAATATCCCTCGGGGGCCAGGTGAGTTTAACGCTGAAATGGATGTTGTTGTTCCTTCGGTCCCCAGTCGCTAACTGAGGGCTTAGGTGGACTCAGTTGGTAAGTAACCAAAAGATTCACGTTCTTGCAGGGTATCTGAAATGAACTTAAATGCTAATGAGTGAAACAGCATTAAAGATTGAACAAAACCGTATATTATTCTTCTAGACAAAAGAGAGAAAGAAACTATTAATGTACAATAAAAATTCTAATAATAAACAAAGGAATAAATGTCAAACTATAAATATTAAAGCAAAGCAATGACGTAATAATAGCAACTAAATAAAACGTACAAATGTTTAATAAGATAAGCTTCTAAAATTTAATAATATTAATATAAATTTAAATAAAATGCTCCTTATCTTAACAACAATTTATTGTTGACATGTTTTTCCAGACAATGCCATTATCGGAACACAAACGAGTTTTAAACTAAATCTAGAAATTTTAAGTTTTGAGCTTGTATTATTGTAATAAAAATATATTTTATTAATAACAAGCACTTTTATATTTTCCAAATAATGTCGAACATAACAATATAGAACATGCGGGAGGGAATGTTATATTTTTATAATAAATATAACGGTTAATATTTACCGATAAAAATAGGAATCGAGGACTAATATTAATGACATTGAGATATGATGAATTGATAGTGTACAGAAGTTAGACTTTCTCGCAAATAACTTTTGATTAGGATTAAAACCATCCGTTGAAAAAAATCAATTTGCGTTGTATCCCTTTTGTAAACATTAATTCCTTTAGCCATGGTTGCCATGTTTTTTTTATGTAAATAAATTCATTATTAGCATTGTTGTACACTAGGTAAGTAAATGCTTATAATTCTTTATACGATAGAAAATTAATTTAATGTATTCAATATATGACATACCTCAAAAAATATGCGTACATATTTTAATAAGAGAATAAATTGTAGACAACAAACTACTGCGAGAGAAAAGATAGGAAAATATGATATAATAAATTGATAGGAAAAAGAAAAAATAAGAGGAAATTAAATAATGCAGTCCAAGAAATACAATACGTAGTACAATTATAATGATATTAAATGTACTTAACAGGTATACTCTAACAGAAGGCACAAATTTCTGAAACGGCTAACGGAAAATAAGTCTTTAAGGTCCTCAATTTTCGCATCAAGAAAAACGAAGTGGAATAAGAATGATTTAGTAAATCATTATCTAAAGTGACTTCTTATAGAACTTCTTCTTACAGAAACATTCTAATTTGATGTCATATACTGCAAACACACCGTTAAAAATAAAATATGTAACAATGAAAAAAAACATCCTCACTAAGAAACACCAGCAGAAGAATGAAAAATCAAATATATTCCTGATCGACTGTCTGAAAGCTGGTTTAAATTAATCAATAGATTACGGTTTCCTTTAATGATTATAAAAATTATGATTATACAAAAAATTCATTACTTTTGAAACAGCGCAACTTGAATTGCATTTCCTAAACTCTACTTCAATAAAATTCAAATTAAAATTCATAATACACCAAAATCAAAAGTACTCGATTTTCTACTTTAAAATTTATATAATTTTCTTAGAGAAAATAGTATTTACCAAAAATCTCGCCCTTGATTTATTGTTGGTCTTTCGCAAACACTAGTAGGATGGAATACAAATAGAGAATCGCGGTTGCTACTGAAGTTTGTACGTTTCAATGCATTTTTTATACTCCTTTTTGCTGCTCCTACTTTTGATTATTTCTCATACCTTTTGAGGTTATTTGTACTCATTTTGATCGAGGTTTCCATATATTAAACATTTCTTAACCTTTACATTGCGTTCAAGTGTTTCCAAATCGATACATTTAAAAAATTCATGCTTTCCTTTCACTTACTTTTAGTGCTTTCAATGTTCTACTTGAATTCAATAACTTGATGAATTTTGTTACATAAAATGCATCGCTGTTTATTTCTGTTGAAATATCAATGTAAATGTTTTAATCTACTTAGCTGTTTCTTTTACATTTGTTTAAAATGATCACGATTCTTCGCATACAACTTTTGCTTGTTATAAATGATTATAGCATTTTAAGATTATCTAAAAACAAAATAATATTTTCTAAAAATCTCACCTTTGGTTTATTATTGGTATTTCGCGAACACTATTACGATCGAATACAAATATAATATCGTTTTAATGCATTCTTTTATACTCATTTTTACTGCTCATACATTTGAATATTTTTCATACGAAC
>WYDF02104603.1:0-10539 GCA_009867245.2 Adranes taylori
ATCGACTCTGTCTGTAATTAACAGGATGTCGTCAGCGAATCTTAAGTGGTGTAGTTTCTCGCCATTGATGTTTATACTCATTTCACCAAAATCTATTCTCTTAAACATATATTCAAGGAGCGACGTGAACAGTTTTGGTGATATGACGTCTCCCTGGCGCACTCCTCTTTTAATATCGAAATCGTGCATATCCTCGTGAAGTCTGACATATGCTTTTGCTTTTCCATACACAGTTTTTATTAAATCGGTATATCTATGATCAACTTTGCATTCCGTCAGAGCAGTTAGCTTTGGAGTAGAAAGAGTTAATTAAAAAAACGGTAGAGTAAATCTTTGAATCAATTCCAGTCCTATGTTATTCAACTTTATGCCAAATTTCTTACGTTTTGAGTACTTTTTAATTTAAGGTCTAATTGTATTACCATATTTTAATTTTGTTTCACTTAATTGGAAAACACTTAAATATTTAAAGTTCCTTCCTTTAAATAAAGCTTTAAACCTTTCAGGCCTCAATTTGCTTTTTTTTTCGGAGAAATTTTAAAATTGGACTAATTAAAACTAACGTAATGAGATCCAAATAAAGTTTATGTATACAAAATTATTCAAATAATTAAATAACAATTCGCGAACTAAATTGTTTCAGAAAATTCTATTCGTGAAATAAGATGTAGTTCACTGTTTGATTTTTTGCCAAAGAATGAAGCGGAGGGCAATCCTAATTGTTTCTTAAAGTTTCTGCCATAGGAAGTTTGTGTCGAGAACTATCCTATTTAAAATCCAAAATGTCTAGCCAGGAGTCTAATATAGTTAGACTAGGTAAATTGTTTGAATAATTGGACAATTGGGAAATTAATTGGAAGAATAACCATGTACAATTGGGAGAATGAAATTTAAAAAATCTGCGGCAAGTTCGCGTCAATTGTGTCTGCCGTAAGTCTTGCTTCTTACTGATCTCCACAACGTGCGGTCAAAAATGATGCTCTCTTGGTCTACTTATACGTTGGTGCAGAGCGTCCTCGTTTGACCAACTTAATCCCAAACCTCCTCCTTGCTCGAATCGATCTTCTTTACCTATAATTGTTGACTTCTGGTAATATATTTTGTTTATTAACATGGGTTCAGTTTCTGGTTCTTTCACTACTTTTAATTGTTCACTAGATGACGTCAGTAATGGAATGACTTTACTTAATGCTGGTCTTAATGTTGGGTCGTTGTCTGGTCTCCACTCTTCCGGAGACTTACGACTCTAACTTTCTTGTCTATTCTTTCGTGGATTTCAATGAACCTGGCTAGTGATCAGTCGCTTGGGTTGATACGATCATCTACCAATTCCGAAATTACTTTTAGTCCTTCTCCCATTTATATCTATTTTTTTGTAGTTTGCTCAAGTACTCTTTTAACCAGACTTTATTTTTCTGTGTGATTTGTCATCTTTGAGATGCATTCGAATTGATTGTTGTTTCTATTGGGTTTGGTGGAACTTCCATTGTTCTTCCAATTAATAAATGCCATGTGATTATAACTGCAGTGTGGTTTATGTCATTTCACTGTGGACAAAATGATGTGGAATTTAGACATGCTTCTATTTGACATATTATCAATAGTGTTGTTCAAACAATTATTATGAAATGGTAAGTCCCGCTTTCCATAATCCACCGGAGTGTGGAGCTGCCGGCGGAATAAAGTGCCTCGATGTACCCATATTTGGAAATGATGCAGACATACCAGAATTCTTTGGCCGCACCGGTGTCACTTATTTTTACTTGACACTTGAACGTTTTTCCCTTGATTTCCAGAACACCCCTAAGGATTTTTTGATATCTTCCTCCTCTTATCTATCCTCTACATGTTTCGTGGCCTGGTGGGTTTACTTCTCCGGTTTACTCTTCCGGTTTACTCTTCAGATTGAATCTTCTTTTTCTCCTTAATGCTGCTATCTCCTGTTGAAGTTTTTCGGCCGCTTCTATAATGTTTTCTCCGCATAGTAGTACATCGTCTACATAAATATCTTTTTTCGCTATTTTTGCTGTTATTTGGTGATTATTTCCGCATTCATGCTTACATTGTTTACAGGACGCACAATCCACAATTCGTACTTTCGCGGTCGAACCTTCTTGTCGGATTACGGCCTGTTCTGGAATGTAATATTTCTCTAACCCTTTTTCATGTTCTTCAATCCTCTTCATGTGCCCTAGATCCTCATGCTCTCTCATAAATTCTAAATCATCCTCTTTTAATTACACATATCTTTGTAACCTCTTCTTCTGTTGTATCAGCCTTGCAGAAGCCTTCTTTTTTGATTCCTCTACATCAGGGCCTTCTTCTTTCAAGAGTACTCTTTCTGTATCCCTTCCATCTTCTCCTCTTGTAGTGGTTGTTGTATCGAATTTCTCACACCACTTTTCATCTTCATTTATCTCTCTTGTATCATTGATCTTCTAATTTAATAAAAAATTAATGGTATAGTTAGACTAGGTAAAAGTTAGTCTACGGCCTCATAGGTTAGTCTACATTTGTGTACATAATATTACTTTAATTTTTTTAAGAATAAAAAGTGACATTTGTTTAACAGAAGTAGATGTTATTAAAATGCTATATTAGTTTGAGCTTGGGTAACGATTTTATTTTATTTTTTGTAGAAGACATATTATTTATTTCACTACACCGAAACATTTTATTTCTAATAGGTCAACTGGATGCATCCGCTGAACTGGATGAATCCATTTAGCTTTTGTGGACCATTTCAGAATTGGAGGAATGTTAACAGAAATGGTGGCAGATGGTGGATTGTTAGGAGAAGAATAGGGAATGAGAACAGCTTAATTGCGCAAAGTGATGACTAAAATGAAATGGTAAAGTAATGGTAACTTGTTAATTGTGCACAAGAAAATGTTTGATAGAGGGCTGAAATTGTTAAATATAGACAGCGGATTATTTTAATTAATAATAAATAATTTTTTACCAGAAATAAAATTATCTCAAATACAACAAATATGTTTCATTTACTGTAATACGTCTTATAATATTTTTAGATTTATACAGACCAATTTATTAATATATTTATTGTTGAAGAAAATTGTGAAAGTGTACCTGGACGCTCATTATAATTTTTATGCATTTATAAATATTTTGTGACAGACTCTCGCTCGCGACGCTACTAACGGAGAGTCCTAGCGATTGTCACAGATGGCGCAACAAATATGTTAATTATTACAGAATTTTTTGTAGGTAAAACCTTTATTAACATAAACTACAAAAATCCGAATTAATTCAAAACATAAACAAATAAACCATCAAGCAATACAATTAAATAATACATTATTAAAGGATATCGGCAGAAGGATAGGCTTTTATTTACTTCACTAACCTTTTCTCATTCTTTAAACAACTTCTTCCGCTTTACTTTCTTTTATTTATTTCTCCCAAAATTCTCTTCATTATTCCTATACCCTTTCCCTCTATCCCTAAGCTTAGCTTCCAGTTATCCCCAATGTGTCTTTCTCTATCCAACCACCCTATTCCTTCACATTCCTTTACCCAGTGGCTCCATCTTCCCTGTTCCTTACCACATATTATACACATTCTTTCTTGTTCATTCATCCAAAATTTATTTCCTCCCTCTTTATTCCCACACCTAAATCTCGCAATCATTCCTTTCTCACCCATACTTAAACTTGATAGTAAATACTCACACATTCCGTCTTCTTTCATTATCCATCTCTATATATTATTATATCTGCTACTCTCATTTTTTTTCCTTTCTTGCCTTTCTACATCCTTCATTCTTTCTACACTCTCGGTCACTCGTTCCAAACCTGTCAACATCTTCACCAACCACCTACTTGTAGACCATCCAACCCTCTCATTCACCTTCATTCTGCTCTTATTCCATTCATTCCCACATTCTTCCTTTCTTACTTTCATCATTCCATCCATGTACACTTATTTACATAATCTGTACCTTTCATCCATCATGACTTTCCACTCAAAGTTCATCATGTTTTTCATACCGTTAATCCATATTTTATATTTACGTCCTTCCTGCAGAACCATACTATTAGGCGTATTCCTATTTAATCCTAACTCATACAACTTACCTGCACCCTCTCCATCATCTCCCTTTTTTCAATAGCCCATACTTCTGCTCCATACATTACAATGCAATTCACACATACCTCCATTATCTTATTTCTTATTTTCACTGACTCCCCTAACGTTCTCTCCCATACCATTCTCATTCTCTCTATCGCCGCTCTCGCTTTTTTGTCGTCATTTCTATAAGGTCCTTACACCTCCCATTTTGCGACAGCACAAATCCCAAATATCTAAACTTCGTCCCTCTTTCTATTTCATGCCCACCTATACAAAATGCATCCTTTCTGCATTCTCTCCCTCCCTTCTTACACACCATCACTTTCGTTTTCTCCACATTCACTTCTAAACCAGTCCTATCCATGTATTTCTTCACTCTCTCTATGATTTCATCAATCTCTTCTTTTCTACTTGCCATACATACAATGTCATCAGTACACAATGTGTTCTACTTCCAATTCCACCTACTTGTCGAATAAATGTTGAAAAGTGAAGCGCTCAGTGTACACCCCTGCCTCACCCCTTTGGTAGTCTCATACAATGCTGACACCTTCTGATTCATTCTCATTCTTACGTTTGTTCCTTCATACATATCCTTTATCATTCTCGTCATTCCTTTTGAAATACCTACATCCTTCATTCTCACCCACAATTTCTCTCACTATCCTATCAAATACAGCCTTTAGATCAATGAACAGCAGATTAAATTTTTTCCTCTTTGCAATTTTTCTGATTCATAACATAATTGATTATTACAAAATTATCCCCCGTCGAAAATTTCCTTTTTACGCAGTTCTTCTTCTAATCTCCTATTCATGACCCTCATAAACACTCTATACAACCCATTCATAAAAGATATCCCTCTATAACTGTCCACTTTCATTCGATTCCCTCTTTTAAACACAGGCACGATTTCCCCTCTCTTCCATTCCTCTGGCACTCCTAGTTCTCCTTTCGACATCTTATTCATCGCTCTTACTAAAGATTCCAATCCACAATAATTGAAACATCTCCATACATCCACCGGTATCCTATCAGTACCTGCTGCTCCTCCTTTTTTCATTTTTTCATTTTCTCTCTTCATTTCTTACACACTTATTTCCTCCAATTCACCTTCGTCCCCATATCTTTCCCACACTATTCCTTCATTTGAACCCTCTTTTCCCATTCTTCCCTTATTAATCCTTCCTTCTTACACTTGCTCACCCATTCATCCAAGCTAAATTCACACCTTTCTCTCTTTCCCCTACAATTCCCCTTTTTCTTAAATACATTCATATTTCTCCATTAATCTGACCTCTTCTCTCTTTCTTCTTTCTCTGCCCTTTTCCACCTCCACTTTCCATTCATTTCTAGCATTAACATACTCCTCCCAGTTCGCTTCCTGCCTTATAACTTTCCTGATCTTTTCCCTTACCACCCTTTTCTTCTTTATAGTCTCCTCATCGACTTCCCGATAACTTTCTTTCCTATTTATTTCCCATTTTGTCAGACTTCTCTTTTCAAGCATCTTTATCAATACATTATTCACCTCATCTAACACTATCTATGCCGTCCCATTTCACTTTCTCTATCTTTTCGATCATCTATTTTCTTTCTGTTTCATTTCATACATAAACTCCCTCTTCATACATCCCCATTTCAATTGTCTCCCTTTTATCCACTATACCCTTACCTGCCTTCGATTCTGTCTCAATTGGTAAGTGGTTAGATTCTAATCTCTCACCGATTCTCATACATTATAACATATCACTCCCATTCTCATTAATTACCACTTAATCTATAACCGATCCTCCCTTTAACGTTAATTCTCCTTCCCAATACCCTTCCGTACAACCATTAGCCACATCTAATCCTTCCTCTTCCATCCATTCTAACAATCTTCTTCCTTCTGTGTTTAACATTATTTATGCACCTCCCTCCATTTTCTCCAATTCTTGCATTCAATCACCCATTAGAGTTATCCCATCCTATTCACCTCCGTTCTCACCTAAAATTCCACTAATCTTTCTGTCATAACACGCCCACTCCCTATTCACATACACAAACACAAAGATCATATTTTTGTTATCCACCTTAATCGTTCTACCTACCATTCCTTCCATTCCCACTCTCAGTGGCACTCGCTCCTCCATCCCTCTCCTCACACCCATAATAATACCCCCTTTTGCTCTACCTTTCACATGGTCTTTTAACGCCCCTTGTATATTCCAGCAGAAACTCTTCGGCATATCTTTTTCCACTTCTTCCCACTTCTCTCCTGAATTCATATTTCCAGCAACCCAACTACATCAAATTCCTCAATATATTCCCAAAAATCCCTCATTCTCAATTTATTCTTTAGTCCGGCCACATTTCAGCATACCACTCTTAATCTCCCCTCACCACCTAATGCTCTCCCATGCCTATTACCCCTTCCCTTTTTCACCCCACTATTTCCGTATATCATATCATCCATATTCTCATCTCCATTAAAAGCTTTCCCCCTTATGCATATCTTCTTTATTTAAATCTCCTTCCTTATCTTCTCTTCTTATTTTTTCCTTATCGCTATTTACTCTGCTGCCCTCTACATACTGATTACCTCTCCCAGTCCATACTTTTCTCCATACTTTTCTCCGCTACAGCTAAACTAGCAGTCTACTTCGTATGCACGCTCATATGTGTGTATACGCTATTCCTACTTTAAATATGGTAATAAACAATAATGCGTCAACTCGCATTACTCAGCAGTGAAACGCAACATACGCACACATCACGCCCGTATCATACACATACGTGGACGTATGCTTCACTCAACGCTGGATCAAGCATTTATTGCGATGTGTTTAATAGCATGCAAATGTTATTAGATAGGTATTCGACTTGATTCCCTTACTCTACCTAACGTACGCTGAATTACGTATTTATCTAATCCTAGAAATACGTCTTATTTTGTTAGCGTCAGCAGTAATAATATTTGTTTATATATTTACTCTTTTTTAATACGGATTGCGTAATAATTTTAATTTATTTATTATGAAGTATTACGTAATTTATCGAGACTTTTATCTTTTAAGTAACATGTTTTGTTACATCTGGATGCGATATACAGATACAAGAACTAGTTTTAAATTGCACGTGAAAAAAATTGCATGCATTTGTGATGCAAATTCAGTACTAGTAGAGAACCTACTAACTTGACAACTCAGAAAATGTAAGCGAAGTGTAGTACTCCTGTCGCAGTCACTTGGTTATTGGAAATTTTGTAAAATTCGTTGCACCTACTTTTACTGCACTAGTATTGTTTTTGTATAGGGCGTTAATATAAGTAGATTGAATTCGAAAGTAATTCAGTACTTCCCACCACCGTTTGTTGATTGGTACAGAATCGTATGTTTTTTTAAACACGTCTGGTCTTCCTCTTGCCATGTTCTTTTCGATTAGTTGTTGGAGCCAAAAGGTCCATACAAGATCCATACAAGATCGGCCTGCTCCGAACCCGCTCTGGTATTCTTCGTAATATACTTCAATCCTTTCTTTTAGGATCCATCCATACAGCCTACTCACTGAGGTGGTCACGCTTATGACTCGTAGTTATTGCACTCCTTTTTTGAACTTTTCTTGTGTATTGAAAATATATGTCCTCTCTTCCATTCAGTCGATTATCAGACATCTTGTAAATATTGGTGCCAGCACTTTAAATACACATTCTAGGGCTCTCTTGATGTGGCTATCTGGTCTGTAATAAACAAAAAACTTTTACCTTACTGGTTTTACACTAATAAAGAACACAGCGTTATGAATGTCATACGTTCCCAGAATTTTTATATCTTTTGTTAATTGTAATTTTTGGTGCAAGATATTAATTATTTATATGAGTCTTGGTTATTATTAAAGAAGTTAATACATTTCTTTAGAAGTCTAACATAATTTGTAACATTCTCCATCACAAACAGTACATATTCTAAAATTACTTTTAAGGTCTGTCAGATTAGGTTATGTTAAAAGCATATAAGAAACTGAGACATATTTTTTCTCGATTTTATGCCATCATAAAATTCCAAACGGACCTTTCGACATCGTCGCACGCCTAGTAGCGATCGTAAAGCGATTTTCTAATTTTCTTTTCTTTTCTCGATAGTATATAAAAAAAACCAACGTTACAATCTATGTATCAACCATCGAGGCAGCCATCAATACATTTTTTACAGACTGGAAAGTTATAAAATTCGGAAGTTGTAGCGAAAACTGTTGCATATGAGTTTTATGAATTGTGTTGCAGGTAGGTGTAACGCATGCAGGTAGGCTGTTAGATTTTGAGAAATAAGAAATGAAGCCTAATGTAGTGATTCATGGGCGGTCATATTGTTGAAAAGAGGGGAACTCTTCGTATGATTGAAATAAAGAAGATAATTTCTAATGATAAAATAAAAAACGATATTTTCAAACAAAAAATGAAAATAAGTAAGAAAAAATAATTCGCTTTCGATTATAGTTAAGTCAAATAAAAAATTATGTAAGGGATTATCATATTATGAATTAAAATCCATTGTTGACTATATGGGTGGGGCAATAATTCGTCCGTTTCCAATAACTTGGTGTGTATGATTGATAAGAATTTGAAATTTTGGGAATACATTTTGCTGCTAAATGAGCATCTTCTAAATATATTTTCAGGTATACTACAAGGTATTAAGCTTTATCATCACCCTTACTTTTCTGAACGTCATTGTATGTGCGTAACAGAATACAGACACTAACTCTGTATCTGAATCTATTACATCGAATAAATATTATTTTTATTAAATCTTCTATATATGTCTTTAAAGTCTGTTGGTCGACATATGCAAGGAGTTTTGCATTAATTTTGAATTAATTCCTATATTAGATCTGATTTTAACTATCTGTTTCTACTAGATTATTTCAACAAATGAGTACTACCCTACTTCTTGTAGAGAAATCTGTTTTTTATAGGATTAGCGTGTATTCAAAGTAGTTAAGTGCACAATTGAAAACCTATGAAACGGACTATGGAGCCACGTCGTTACTAACACCACAGTTGATCTTTGTTCGTATACGCGCGCCGCATACTAGCATATTATAACTAATCATATGGATGAGCATCGTCGTCTAATGACATTAACAACATTAATTACTTATTATTTAGATTAAGCCGTTATGAAAAATACAATTACGTCCTGAAAAATAAGGGTGTTGATAAAGGTACCTTATAGTAGAAATGGCCATCTACCCGCAGTTCATCGACTTTTTTTTGATTTGTTAGTCTCTCACATTTGTTACATATTTTACAAAGACGACCTGCTTAATCTAAATAATAATTAATTAATGTAGCTGTGTCATTAAACGACGATGCTCATCCATATGAAATATGCTAGTATGCGGCGCTCGTATACGAACAAAGAGAAACCAGTGGTGTTAGTAACGACGTGGCTCCATAGTCCCTTTCATATGTTTTCAATTGTGCACTTAGCTGCTTTGAATACACTCTAATACCATAAAAACAGATTTCTCTACAAGAAGTAGGGTAGTACTCATTTGTTGATAGTCTTGTTGAATAACTGAATTTTAGCTAAATGCAACATTTGCGAGTTTGTAATATTTATTGTACAAATCACTATTATTAGGAACTTGTTGCCGCTTACGAGCAGCCCATTCCCTTTTCTCAAAGTTTTCTTTTCTTCCACTCACCGTTTCCTTCTATTAATAATTAAGTAATTACAAAGAGCTTAATTTAGGTATGTTACATTATATTACATCTTTAACTTGTTCGGTACTTTTGGAATTTATTAGGCTAGTATTATCATCCACTTTCATTATAATCTACAATTTGTAATTATATTAAACAATTAAATATTAAAAATAAATACAACTAACCTCCTCGTAATCAGTTTGTGGGATAACAGCAATACTATCACCGTCAAACGGATTATGTAAACCCATTACTGTCTTTTTATTTATCAAATCTAAGACAATTTCTTCAACATTTGTTAGACTGCCATTATTTTCTCCACCACCTGTTTTATCATGCTTGCTCTTTTATGAGCTACATATTTCCTTACAATTTTCTTTTGATTTTCGTACCATTTTCTGATGGATTCTTTTGACCGATATCTTTGACCAGGCGATCCTGCATTAAATTTTGGTGTCACCAAATACCAACATTTGGTGACCGGTTCCTTGTCTTTCCGAGTGAACTTATTAGTAGTTTTACGATCTAATATATTTTTAAAGTCACAAATAATTTATTGACAACAACAGCTGCTTTTCGTCCGTACTGTAATTTGGTGCCCTTTAATTAGAAGCATCACGTTGCCATTCAGTAAGTCGTTTAGAGGCGTAATAAGATGATGTTTTAGCGAAACGTCGGCACATTAAAATGCCTACCACGCCAGGTATAATCCAAAGAACAAAAAACGTCTCATTAGATTACACTCGCGGGAATAT
>WYDF02104614.1:0-10538 GCA_009867245.2 Adranes taylori
AACAAAAATCTAAACCTCCACATCAGAATAAGGTTTATGGAATGCTATGTGTGGTCAGTATTGATGTACGGAGTAGACCTTGAAAGCTCAAATGACCAAAAAACTCGAGGCGTTTGAAATGTGGCTCTATAGACGCATCCTGAAAATATCATGAACTGACAGAATTACCAACGACGAAGTACTAAGATGCATTGGTCACAAAAGAAAGCTGCTGAAACTCATTAAGATAAGAAAAACATCTTACATAGGACATATCCCACGCAACGATAAATACCTACTGCTACTAAACATAATGCAGGGCAGAGCAGAGCGGAAGAAAAAGTATCGGCAGGAAGAAAAAATCCTGGCTCCGGAACATAAGGGAATGGACAAATCTTAGAGTCGGAGAACTGTTTCATGTTCAAAAGACAGAGATGCATTTAGAAAAGTGTTCGCCAACCTTCAATGAGAAGAGGGCATGAAAAGAAGAACTGTAATGGCAGTATAAATGGCTCATTTAAAGTTATTTTCACGCACCGTATGGATATTTGCCGTACCTAAAATTGGCATATTGTTTTAATTTAAGCTAAGAACCAAATTTGGTTTCAGCGATATATTTGAGAATACCTTTTGATGAATCTATCGCAGGTCAACATATTTAAAATATTCCGATATAAGTATTTTACAATTCATTTAGGAGTAACATCTAACGATAGGCTACAATTGACATATATAGTTATATGGTCTGTTTGATGTTGCTCAAATTTGATTTGAAGATTTAGGCCTAACAGTTTTAAAACAATCTGAGACGTAGTACATAATGAATTCACCTATGTTTTTCACCTTTGCGAACATAATGAGTTCACAAAGATGTTTTTTCGTGAATAAAAATGATAACAGTACAAAGTAGTACCATCTATATGCCTTACAAAAAGCTTATACATTTGAGCTCACATAAATTATTTAAATTAGTAACTACACTTATTTAGGGAGAGTTGTTAGACAGACGTAGAGAATTAAAGGCGCTGGTTACAAGAGCAGCAAATATTATTTAAACCCCGGTTTCCGAATATTTTAATATCCATCTTTCTTCCTTGCCAAGTACAATGGATTAGATTCAATTACTTTTAGTTTACTACACATAGTAAATAGAAACTCTTCTTCCTCTTCTTACTGAAGAAGATGCGATATTAACCGCGATCTATTCATCATGACGTTTAAGTAAGGTCTGAAAGAATTTTATGTCTAAATAAAAATGAATATTTTAATTCATTCAATCTTCACAAAATATTCTATGTAAGAATATGTTGGAGCACTTCTTTCGCCCTTATCAAGATATTCTGCTCCACTTTGCCGTTTAGACATATTTTTTCTTTTTTCCTATAAATTAATATATTAACTTGTTAGCAATTTTATTAAATTATTATTGTGAATTCAAGCTTAACTGTATTTATTACACTTACCGTGTAATCACCGTGTAGGTGTAATTAATTAATTTGTAAAAAATAAACACTGAATCTAACCTAACTAAACCTAAAGCAATAAAAAAAATTGTAACTGGTTTAGTTAGTGCGCCACTAAAATTCTGCGCCTGGGGCCGAAGCCCCGCTCGCCCCAACGTAGTTCCGGCACTGAACATGAGTATTTTGTTGAAGTTAGACACCTGATTGTAATTTTGGTCAGGAGTTCCTTGCAAGTAAAATATAAAACAACATAAAATGCTTCAGTTTTGTCTCAGCATTATTATTGTGATAGTTCAAGTCATTATATTGATAGCGGATTTCGCAACTTAGCTGGTCAAAACAAAAATTGAAACAATCGCCATTATTTATGTTTTAATCTTTTGCAAACAAGTGTCAAACTGCCATCGGTCAGAACCTTTCAGCCTTATTTACATTTTAGGTTTCTATAGATGTATAACATGTATTTTGTATTTATATGAGTATTTTAATGGTAAAATTGTAGGAAATATCTACTTTACATTTAACGGGACAATATTAAATAGTTAAATGTAATTACAAATAGCTACGAATAACGTGCTAAACGTAGACCTGTACTAATTATTAACCTCATCCGCTACCTCTTAATATGTTTAATGTATTTTAAATTATTTATAGCTTTACATAAAGTGGATAATTTTTCATACAATTAATTTCACATACCATAGTAGATGCATAATAGATTGTACAGATTTGTATCAATTCACATTTAGTTTTAAAACCATTTGATACTTTAATGCAATATGTAAACATTACAATTAGCCCTCAAGCTATATAAAATAGTAGTGATGAAATTCTTGTTCCACCACCACGAAACATTTCGTTCCATAAAGATACCGCGACAAAGTACCATTCTTGGTTCCGTAGACAAAAAAACACCTAAAAAAGACGAAGTTACCTCCGTATAAATCAACAAGATTTACATTCATCAACGCTCAACTCAACACCGCAGAACAATAATTACTATCTGCGCAATCGTTTGATCATTTATGTATCTCGTTCTGTTTGAAAACGATACAGTATTTATCAGAATTGAAATCATCATCGCTTTACATCCGATACCAGTAAAAACCCATCTAATCCCATCGGAGATAATAGATTCTCTAATCAAACTTTTAATTAGTTTAGGACGTAGCTAGAGTTTATAAATTATTAATTGGGGTTGAGAAATAGCATTGTTCACCAAATAATTGAAATTGTTCACTAAATAATTTATTACATTTACTATCATAATCAAAGGGTAAATAATTTATTACATTTACTGTCATAATCAAAGGGTCTCAATGAATGTAGGGTAATAATAAAACAAATATTAATTTATAGAATTTATTTGTATGACATACAGATTACTTTAGATGAAAAAAGTTTGCCTTCTAGGCGGAAATAAATAAAATATCTATTGAACATCATTTATATCAACATTATAGTTTAATATTCATTTATAAGCATGGGGTGTCTCACCGCGTAATAAAATATAAGGCGGTTCTGATGTGTTAGATATTCGTAGACTCATCCACCAACAAATTATTTTATTATTAATCAACAAATAAATATAGAAACTTGTAATCAATATCTGCAGAAAAGTTAATTGAATGTTAGCTTATTTGGAAATGGAAAGCTAGTTACATTGAAATTAAATTAATTACTGAAGGTAAAAACTAAAAAAACTTAACCTGTTTTCAGTTCCCTTTATAATATAATAATAAATTAATTTGTACTCACATATGTATTCCAGACATAATTCTTAATGACACAAATAATTTGATTAATCGATAATAAAATTCACGACTAATATTAATTATATCAACGACAATCTTCATCTACGACAAATATTAATGACAATCTTCAGAACTATAAAAGAATCGAAAATATATGGGTGTAGAAGCCGTTTGTTGTTCATGTATATTTTCTACTGGAACCATAATGCATCTGCATATTATTGGCTGCGTTCCCTCTCGGCTGATGCTTGTGTTGACAATATGTGTTGTGTGGAAATGTGTGCCATCTACTGCTGCTTACATTGCATGCGTGTATAATTAAATAGTCTCTTCCAGCTTCCATGAAGGCAAAATTCTATTAAGTGTGTTCAAAGTAAAAGCCTTTTTCTATTTGCTATTAAGTTAGTTTCCAATATCAGAACTTTCAAAATAGATATGGCGAAAAAAAATTCATGGACTTCATGTATTATAGGTCTCAAACGCAACAAGTTCTTTTCAAATGACGTCGCGTTCTAAACTTATACCGCGATAAAAAAACGTTCATTAAAGAACGACACATCACTATGAAATATAAACAAATAAAATGTTACCTTAATTTACTTTCCCTTTAACATTTGATATATGTGTACATGAACATGCCAACTCCATCAAGTTTTAGTGTCGCAAAACCTAGTAAAGCTGTTTACTCTAAAAGAAAAAAGCTAATATTTGGAATGTTCAAGATACTCTTTAACTTCGATCCATACTTAGTTCAAGTTCACGTGATGCAACATAACAGGAGTTGGTAAAGTGGGCATTTATGTATTTGTAATAAACAATGTGAGAACATTTGTTCACCTGCCAAGATAGGAGAAAAAAATACTAATGACAATTATGGAGCTCTCAAAAATTTTCATATGAATAAGTTGTATGCCCTATCACTATATCAATTTGCCCTAAATTAGTTAAAGTAAACTGTGATAATATTTACGCGAAATGGATATTTGTTATGAAAAACATACTGAGAATATGTACTTAGTGACAAAGAGGAAATATTTGGCTGATAAACCTATATGAAAATCTCTTTTCATTCAAAGAACAAACATATTTATTATTTGGATTAAACATGGTTAAATGAAGTTACACAAAAGCTGTACCAAAAGTACGAGTACATAAAACAATTAAGAATGTTCATCAGGATATCACTGAAGAACAATCTACTGGTTTGAATATGCCATTTAGAGAAGGATATCGATTAATAATTATCCATAACAACCCCAATTCCACCAAATACTATCAGAAAGAGGTTATATCAAATAATTTTGAATATTTTTCTCGAATGTCGAACTTAATACCTAAAATCGTTATAGAGAATTCTAGTTACCATTCAAGACTCGTTCAGACAAGTCTAACAACGGATTGCTGTAGCAGAATATTCCATGTAACATAGGAATGGGGTATTACTTGTAAAACATCACAAAGCAAAGGAAATGGCTAGGGATTGTAGAATAACTATCTTGGGCTTCTATTTCGAAGCATGCGCAAGATTGATTTAGAACAAATGGCTTGTTTAACATGGAAGCTAGGAAAGCAGACCTTCGTCTGCGTAAACTAATTACCTTCCGCGTGTAAATAAATTAATATTATATTCAACTAAAGCTTCTTTTATCTAAGTTTCAGAAAATTATACTTTAAAAATTTAATACTATATATTATCTTGTTTATTCGAAAACGTATAATTATTTTCAATATTTTTCAATACTAATTGAAGGTCGAATCTGATTTGAGCTACCCGCTTCCGCTTAACAAGAATGACAAAACAAGAAGATGCGACGCACAACGTAACTCTATATGTTTTGTAAGCTACGAAGTTATAGCTTATTGTAAGTATAGTGTTATATATATGGAGAGCGTTATCAAACGCGTGTCCAGGAATATTTTGCGTAAAATAAATACTGTTTTATTGTGGAATTAACAAGTATGTGAACGTGAAATTAGTTACATAGTAATATATAAACAAAATCGAACTAAACATAATCTATTTTTAGTTTCAAAATCGAACTAAAACTAGCCGTAATCCCACAGCTTATGCAAATACTTGTGAAATGCTGATCGCTTCACTATTTAAGAATACAAAAAGTATTCTGGCAAAGGTTGCCCTGAAATTTCCAAGTTTGGGAATTGACACTCATTACCTATCCTCGCCACAAGTGCATCCACAGAACGTTCCTTTTCCGCACTTAAACAAATCAAAAGTTTCATTAGGAATTCTAGAAGACAAAAAAAGGCTTCTTGCTTTGGGATAAATATCAATTACAAAGAACAATAATACTTTTGTGAAAAAGATTTCTATGATAACGTTAGAGCTTGCAAAAGAAAATAGATGTATGGCACCTGATTTTAAGTGAGGTAAAATTTGCGTCTACTTTGTAAAAAAAATATCTTTATACATCAAAAAAGTTTTGTATGCGTAATTTGGGTATGCGGCGTTAAAGGCCGCATACTCGATCATCAAAATAAAGTGCAAGATCACGTTATGAAGAAGTGCATAACGTGATTCGTGACGTCTTATATGTGCCTAAAAAATAAATCTTTGATCTTTATTATGTCAACAAGGTATTACGATAACCTAAAAACAGTGCATCCATCAAACATACTAAGCAAGTGAAACAGATTATTAACAAAAATTTTGCAAATAGAACCACCAAAAGCTTACGACACCTGACATTAGGGAATATGCATACGCTTTGATGAAGATACAAATAGAAATGGTTATACTGATCCGATATGATTAACTTTACCTATCACCCGTACAGTTCATTGTAATTAATACCAACATTTTTAGGATATATGCTATCACATAATGAATAATTTTGGATACAAATGCTTACCCACTATCTAAAACGAAAGAATGTTATGTATGCATATATTAGCTGGAAGCTTTTACTATTTTCGTTAAAACAAAGTGTAATATTAATTTCTCTATCATTTCAAACGTTAATTTATGCAAATAAAGTAGTTCCACATTTTGTCTTTAACAACATTAGGTTTTGTTTCATATCTTCATTTGAGTATTACACCTGTAGAGTAATCGCTTGACATTTACTATATTTATGTGATGAAACTACGCTAAAACTAATTTCTAAATATTTAACTATCATTACCGTAAATGTTTTAATCGTTTAACCGGCAACTTAATCCGTACTACGAATTTGCGGAAATAGTTGATATTTCCAATCAATCAATTCACAATGTTACGTTTGACAAATATACTATGATATATTAACGATGCTGAGAAGTATTTATTTCATTATATCTACGTGTGGATGCCTTCAACAGTTGATTTATTCGTACATCCCCATATTTGAATACCGTAAGTTCAGAATTTTTATACTTCCTCAATTTCTTGTGCACTTATCACTAATAATAAATTTGCTGCGTACTGTTGAATTCTAGATGCTCCCCGTTTTTCTAACGTGTGAGAGGATGTATATGTGTATGTGTGTTTTTTCTTTTAATTCTAGTTAGGTACCCAAGATCTTGCGCAGTTATTTAGTTTTGTTAGCAGCTAAGATTATTTTCTTGATCAAACGCACTCATTGTAACAGCTTATTATTCCAAGAAGGTCGTAACATTTTTTTTTTCATATTTATCGATTCCATTTCAGTCAGATTTCCTTTGAGATTTCTTGCTAAGATCTGGTATCTACGCCCCCTCCTGCAAGTGCGGCTCAACCTATGCAGGACAATCTGGGAGATATTTTACCTCTAGAGTAAAGGAACATCTATACAGTATCGCCACATATAAATCTAATTCTAATTTTGCAGTGCAGATTAACCATCATAATACACCCGAAGATAATTTTGACCCTGAGATAGATTGTAAGATTTTCTGTGAGATGCCAAGGCAATCTGCTGAAAAATCTTGAAATAGTATTTTCCAAAATCTTTTCAACTAAATTTTACAGTTGCTGAAGTTTTAAACAATTAGCTTTAAAATTTCTTCAACACTAAATTTTCATATCTATGGTTCGATCCTTGAGTAGTTGATCACCTGCCTAGCACCAGTTTAAATAAATATTAGCTATGTATTTGGACACCCTATTTGGTATATGCAAACTATCTATTCCTTGCCCCATGAGAGAATATGAACTCGGATCATTTCGCGCGGGAACGCCTTATATACCTCCTTTCTCACAGATGCGCATGAAACATTTAACCATTTACAAGCAACAATAATGTTTTACAAAACTCAATATAAACAAGAAAAGGGACAGTCACTACGTATAAAAGTAGTGCTGACCTACTGACTAGTAAGTCGTGCTGACTCGGCATGTAATCAAATGTTTATTGCCAATTTTATCGGTTACACGCCTTTTAAACTGAGCAAAGAGTCATGAACTAAACTGGTGTAACATATAGTTAGTATTAGTAACTTTTCGTTTGTCACTGAAATGTTGTCAATTTCCTTCTCTTCCTCTATCCATCATCCTCCGTAAGGACGTGATGACATCATGAAACTTGCGCTATTTCTTCAGACCATGCTGTTCTGTCTTGCGCTTGTTGGGTTGCTTCTGCAAATGTGAATACCCTGACTGATTAAATCTGATCAGTCTATCTCATGAGATATCGTCCACTATATCTTGTGCCCTATATAATTAGACGCTCCATTGTGCCCTACATCTTACCACAGGACCAAAGTAGCAAAGTATGCTTCTGTTTATTGATGTGTTCACTATGTGTGTTAAGTAGTAGTGGAGAAATGATGCATCCGTTGCGTACCCCGGCCTTGACGTTGAAGTCTTTGGAATATCTATTGTTGATCTTTACCGTGACTGAATTAGTTTTATATAAGAGCAGCCAAAGTGTTTTCAATTGACTATCTCTCAAGGCACACCATTGTACAGTGTCAAACGCCTTGGAATAATCCACAAAGCATAAGTATGTTCTATTTTTAATTCACAAAATATTTTAATAATTTGGCGGAGGTTTAGGATTTGTTCGCGGGTACTCTTCCCAGGCATGAATCCAGACTGTTTTGGATGTCTGTAGTAGTCCGAAGGATTTCAGTCGTTCATTCATGATAGTTAGCTTGACCTTACTGGCATGGGATATCAATGCTACTGCACGGTAGTTCTTACATTCCGACGGTTCAGTCTTTTTTGAAAATCGCTATGAATATGGATTTGCACCAGTTTGTTGGCCACTTTCCAGAATTCAATATTTCTCGGCATATGGTCTCGGTATATCTTATCTACTCCCGGGGAGTTTCTGTCCTTTAATTTTTTCAGAGCCGTATCTTTATTTTTTCAGTTGTCAATTTAGCTAACTTCATATAAATATGAATAGCAACTTCCAGTGGCTACAGCATTGCCCTCATGACCGGGGCACACACATTTTTCAAGATAAATTATTTGTCAGTAATATTACTTTAGTAATCAATAATCTTAATTTTTATGGCATCTATTTTTTGTAGCTTGGAACTAGCACACAGCTGAAAATGCATTAGCTTCTTATTGGAAACAATAAATTTATGTAGACGAAGCTAACCTAAAACCTTATTATAACGTTGTCACTGTTAAACAACTGGAAATCCTTCAAAATAAATTACCGTTCAAAATAATTCAAAATAATAAAATTATAAGTAGCAAATTAAAGATTCATAATCCTTTTTTTTAATAACATTGTAAAAAGTAGCCAGCTGTAAATAGAAGTTCACTTAACCCTTTGCTCAATCACATGTAAAAAACTCATTCCGGTCACGAACCGCTAACTGGATGAATTAAAACATTTGTTACCTATAAAGGGTTTTTATTTATAACTCGTTTACTATGTTACACTAATGTCTTTTAATTAATGTCTGATGTCTTGTTTATTAAAGGAAATACCTGACTCTAATTCCAGTTCTTCTTTAAAAATAATTTTATTAATCATTTTTAGCGGAAATAATAATTACTTATGGCATCTGAACAACGATAAAATATAGATGTCTAAATTATTACAATTTTATTTATAATTGTTGAATCTTAATTATTTTTAAATTCCGGAAAAATGGGGGTTAACTTACTAATAGAATATATTTATTAAGAGTTAGTGGTAACAATCTATTGTAAATTTCGTAAAATACGTAAACTATCGCCCCCCCTCACCCCTTCTGTAATATAAACTTTTAAAGATGCAAATGATTGAAGGAGCGGCGGGAGGGCATTTTTAAGACTTACAAACCTTGAATGTATCAAAAATGAATTCCCCTCTACAATCCCTTATTCACCATCTATTATTCTCCCCCCCCCCCCCCCTTCTTCGCAAATCCTCATATTGAAATCCCCATATATTACCAACGCGTCTCACTCTTCCTTTATCCCACTCACAAATTCACTCAGCTTCCTTTGAAACTCTGCCCATTCTTTGTTAACATATACTGCCACCACTAACATCCTTTTGTTTCCTATGCCTATTTTTCTACAGCACACCCCCTCCCATCCTCCACCTTCAACACTCCACTCATTGATCCCTATTATCACCCAGACAGAATTCCCTCACAAGCCCTCTCCATTTTACTCCTCCTTTTTGCTCCCTGCATTTTCCATTTATACCCAACAGGCAACATACTTCCAATCTCTTCCCAACTTTCTTCTTCCACCCATGTCTCGCCCAAACACACCAATCAAATGACTCCAAACAAGACCCAATCTCACCTACGCCTATTTTTTCCCTCAATCCAGCAATATTCCAATACACCATCCTCGTATTTCCTCCACCCATACTCTTTCCCTTCCCTCACGTTCCGCTCAACACCATCTCTTGTCACTTTCCTACTCCTCCCCTCCATTACTTCTTCCTTTTTTCGTATTTCCCCTTCCTCTCATCATTACTTATTTCCGCCCGCACCTCTTCATTTCCATTATTTCCTACTTTTTCTTTGCCTCCCTCGTATCCATTTGCACTCCTTGTTACCACACATTCTCCTTTTAATACTCCATTGCTCCTATTGTTTCTCCTTTCACACTCATACCTTATCCTATCCTCCTCACTTCCTTGATTACACAATAACCTCAATTTGCTCTCTATCACTCCCCCATCACTACCCCTGCCCAAAACTGATCCCATCCCCTCCCTCATACCCCTCATTATGCCACCCTCAATATCCCCTAAACAAGTATCCCCCCTAACTTCTCTTCATCTTGGTCTTTCCTTCCCCCTTCTCATAGTATCCTATCACTTTCCTCACTTCTTCAATTTGTCTGCACTTTTCAGTAATCACCACCTACGTTTCTCATTCTTCCAATACCCATTCTCCAATTGTACTCCTTCCCAACTTTCCTCCTATTTATAATCCATTTCCCCCTGCGTAACCAATTCCT
>WYDF02104625.1:0-10538 GCA_009867245.2 Adranes taylori
TTTTATTGAGAAATTCAGTTTTAAAATTAGAAGACTGAAATTTCGCTCGCATATAGTATATTGTATTATGCGTCGAACGAAAGTAATGCCATCCCCGCAAGTGGTGCAGTGCGCCATGTTGCCACATTTAAAATTTTATAAACTTTTTGATATATTTCAAGAACTATAAAAGATAGAATGCGTCCAATTGGACGCATTCTACTGCATCAAATTGCAACGCACCTCCATAAGGATGCTTTTGACCAAATTGAAGCGCATATTCATTCGTAAGGACCTACAAAGACGGCGAATTTTCGATAGTGTTTGTGAATACTTCCTCAAAACTTTTCCTTGATGTATGTATATCTACAAATTTTCTACTGGATTTGCATTGAACGATTACAACGACCTCTCAAGTGTAACGATGTCCAAGTGCTCTTTCAATTCGGTGGAAACTTGTTGCGGTGTTTGGAGGCCATTGTCCTGCAAGATCTAGATCTCGTTTATCTAGATTAACCAACGTTCGGAAGTCAGTAACAAAGAATATAAATCCCAAGTATTTTCGGAATATTCAAGTTTCAGATATTGATGTAAAAAAGTCTCAAACTTAATTTTTTAACTAGTTCAAAATTGTACTTTATTGGATGTTTAACGATCCACACTATTAACCTGTAGCTGAAGCTTGACTACGATCGTAATACGAAACGGTTTCATCCAAAATGAGTTCTTTCTTGTAACTTGCACCAAATAAACGTGTCTTCACTGAACCGCGCCATTTGATAGGAGTACGGAGATAGGTCCGGATAGACATGTACGATATATCTACACCTTTTGATTTGAATTTTGCTGCTCCTTGACGCAAATGGTAACCCAGTATTCCGCGAAAGCAAGTTCACGGTCAGTTTTTGATAGTTATGGGATACTGACATTTGTGAGTATTTATCAGATAACAGATATATGCTAGAGATATATTAATATTGTCTCCTGCAACTCGATTGTCTCCTGTTTAGTATTTCTGACTTTTGTACTTATCAATTAGCATCAATTAAAATGGATTGATATAAAACGTAACTTTAGTACATAATATCTAAGTTCAAAGTAAAATATTACCTGTACTTTATTACTTTTGAATCCAATTAAATCGGTGATAGTGTCCAATAAATAAGTTCTATTTTCAAATAACAGTTCTTCGCCAGTTGAATATGAGCAAAAATTACAAAGTGCTTTTAAAATAAGCATTGTGTTAATTTCGATCGCACTATCTTTTTGAATAAGTGTTTTGAATTTGTTGAATAGTTTTAAATTTGAACATAATATTTTGTTGTTTGATTCGCGAAGGACTAGCAGTCGTAAAAGATCAATCACAGGAAAAATTTTGTCTAAAAAGTAAAATACATTACTGTTAACATTTGAAAATTCTTTATGGTTAGAATATCTCATTTTTCATTGAAGATAATTCATTATTTAAAACGAAAGAGTCGAACTTTAGCGGAGAGTCGGTTGTTTTTATCGAAACAAGCAAACCATTTTTTTTATCTAAAACATAAATTTAATAACATGCGCTGTGTAACTCAATGCAGACATTTTCAACATATATCCATTAAAATTACTAGTAAGACGTTGAGAACAAACCAAGTAGCCATTGCACTTTTTTATAAATTCACGACGATGCTTCTAAGTAAGCACTGCTACCCAAATATTAATAAGTACGTAGAAAAAACCAAACGACTACTCAATTATTATAATCGCTCGCCTGCCTAGTACTTTATTATTTCAATTTTCCTATTATTTATCAGAACACTACTAGAAATATAAACCAGTACCCAAATATAATTTCGTGTAGAAATTTATGTAATATTTAGATAAAATACTAGCGGACGATCCGCGTGGTCTTAAATCTAGTGTACTATGTATACCTTGAATAATAAAATAGAAAAACTAAAGAAATGAAATCTGTTATCGAATAAGTACTTACGAATAGGCCATTCCAATAAATTGTTTAAAACTTCTAAATCATTTGGAGATTGACAAGAAGATTTACAACAATCATCCAATTTATTAAGGCTTGTTTCATTAATTTTAACATCCATAATGTTGTTAAATTCTTTCAATTTATTAATGATAACAGTTGGTGCACCAGTTTCATAACGTATATATGATGAATGTGGATAGTACGAGGATGTTGCAACTCGATTTGTAGAAGAGTAACTACTGCTGCCAGTGAATGGATCTAAGTTAGAACCAGTACTTGAAGTTTTTGCTTCTAAAATGTGAAAATTACTTTATCATCTGATCATATTTTATATTATTATTCGCACACTTAATAAGAGTGCAATGTAAATCTAGATACAAAAAGTGTCATTACAACAGGATATTAATGCAGAGAAGGTTCTGTATGATGAATCACACAGGCGACTTTGGAAGCATGTATTTTAAATAGACAGTCTATTAGGGATTATTCAGCATTCATTTATACATTCGTGATTTTTATGTGTGGCGTTCGTTACTTCTTTCGGTTGTTTCAAACATACGTAGTCATGCTGAACAAACCCATGTATATAATCGTTATTTAATCAGGTTATTTATTTTATATAAAAACTGATTTAAAATTTTTATCTCTTAAATTAAAAACTGGTTTTAAATTTAAAACACTGCAATATATTTAAGTCGAAGCGATTATCCTTGGGAACATTTAAAAATGTCTGTGAAAATGAGCCCAGTTTCATCATGTACGTAATATAATCTGAGTGTTCTATTGAACGATACCTTAATACCTCCGTAATAAAATACCTCATCTGGGAAACTTATATACACCATTTTTCACCAAAACCACATGTCATAAGCCAAATTCACCAAAGAGAAAATTAAAAGAAATACAAATCGGTTAAAGAGCATCAAGACACAGTTGGACGTGTTTGCGCACAGTAGATGCTTTAATATGCTAACGCCGGCGCGTAGATGAGTGTTATGTTTGAATGTTATCCAATGAGTAAATAGGTTCACAGTCCCCCTCCACCCCTCGCCCAAAGCAAATTTTTAACTTTATTATTATCTGTGGTAAGCTCAAAACGTCCATAAGAATTACATCTCCTCCCAGAACAAAACTCTAGGAACACGCCTGCATCATAATATACATGTACTTAAATACCGAAGGTAGATTTTACACTCATGATTTTGTACTTGTTATGTATGATATTGGTAGCGTAGTGAAAATAAAAGGGTTTAAGTAAATATTAAATTAATAAATAAATTCGGGAAATTAGATGGCAACCGCATGCATGCATACAGAAGTACAAGATTTGAACTAAATATACACGTAGCGAAATTAGTTGGCAGTCGAAATTATTATTAAGAGTTTCTAAATTACATTTAGTATAGAGAAGAGAAATATTAGTTCGCACACGAAAGGAAATCGCTGCATTCTTTCGTCGGTCATTTTCCAATGTCAGGTTTTAGCTTTTTCAAGGAGAGATTCCTTAACGTAATAATATAAGAAGTAGCTGTGGGCTTATTAGCTCCCAATTGAAAAGTAGACATAATATAGTTCAGTTCTAGTAAAAGTTTAATTCTTTTCATAAATCATAACTATTTAAATTCAGTGAAATGCTGTCTGTCGTCGTAAGAAATGTAAGGTCTTTTAATTATCTTATTTAATTCATGGCTGATCGTAAGAACAACACATTAAATTAATATGAACTTGTATTTGTTTGCCTTTGTTTTTATTAAATCATTAATCTTTATTAAAGGGGATGTTATTAAAGACATAACCTTCTAAATAACTAAATTCAGTTCATATTAGGTTATTAATTAACCGTATCTTATATTTTTATTTGCTATTCTTCAACTATGGAAGGGTTTTTATAATTGAATAAAATATTGCTTTACATAGCACCCTTCAATTAATTAATTGTAACTATGTTTGTCAAAGTAACTTAATAAATAATTAAATCTAATTATTTCTAAATGAATCTTTCATTTACTTTTCCCAAGTACCCTCGTAAGCTTTAATATCTTTCTACTTTTGAGTTAAACCCAGTTCACTACCCTACTTTATGACGTGTGACATTTTGGTGCAGGGACCGTGTTTTCTGTTGGAATACTTCGAAATTTTATGACATTTTGGTGCAGGGACCGTGTTTTCTGTTGGAATACTTCGAAATTTTAATCCCTAACATTTTTTTTTTTTTCACACTGTTTTTTTTTTTTCAGTAAATTAGTAAATTTTGAATAATTATAATTAAGGAGAAGTCCTGTCCGATAGAATCAGGAAATTCTTTGGTTTTGGAGATAAAAATAAAATCTGCTGCTTCTACTTGTGCAGGAATAGTGTAGGATGTACGAAGTCTACTGCACTATGAATATGGAGCTGTTGTGGAACTATTGGGACAGTTAGGCTCAGGAGCTAAACTGTTGCGAATATCGGAAAACTTTGAAAAACAGATCGTGGAGCCGTTCTACAGAAAACCCTAGTCAAAATGTAACTTTAGGGAAAAGGAATATCGTCAACCAAGTACACCAAAATATCTAGTACCCTCAAATTTGAACCCAGGAACTTAGAACATTTTAGATTTTTTTAAGGGGTATGTAATGTGTGCAGAAGTTAATTCGTGGACGAGAATGGTAAGTATCCCCCAAAATGTCACACCCGTAAAGTAGGGTAGTGACCGGGGGTTAACTCAAAAATAGAAAGAGAAAGATATTAAAGCTTACGAGAATACTTGGGAAAATTAAATGAAAGATCATTTAGAAATAATTAGATTTAATTATTCATTAAATTAGTTTACAATTAATTAATTGGAGGGTGCTAAGTAAACCATTTTATTCAATGCTGACAACCCTTCCATAGTTAAAGAATAGCAAATAAAACTATCAACTCATATTAGGTTATTAATTAATAACCTAATATGAGTTGAATTTAGTTATGTATTTAGAAATTTATACATGTTTAACATCCTCTTTAATAAAGATTAATAATTTAATAAAAACAAAAGCAAACAAATAAAAGTGCATAATAATTTAATTTGATTTTCTTACGATCAGTCATGGATTCATGAATTAAATAAGGTAATTAAAAGACCTTACAGGAACTGAACTACATTATGTCTAGTTTTGAATTGGGAGCTAATAAGCCCACAGCTACTTCTTATATGCTTATGTTAAGGAATCTCTCCTTGAAAAAATCGCAGCTAAAACTTGACATTGGAAAAAGACCGACGAAAGAATGAAGTTATTTCCTTTCGCGTGTGGACTAATATTTCTCTTCTCTATACTAAATATAATTTAGAAACTCTAATAATAATTACAGTTGTCAACTAATTTTGGTACATGTATATTTAATTCAAATCTACTTCTGTATGCATGTATACGGTTGCCATCTAATTTGCTGAATTTATTTATTAATTTAATATTTACTTGAACCCTTATATTTCCGCTATGCGGCAATATAATAGATACTGTCATGTTTTTCTACGCAAAGTATATAGCTAAGTGTACATAATCGACGAGGATTTGAAGGGATAATGTTAAGCAATATGAATTGCTTTTATATTTACGAAATTTTGTGTCTGTTTTAATCTGAGTTGACTTTGCCAATTATGAATGGCTTTTAAATATAGGGAATAACAAAATTTTACAACTATGATGTATAATTTGTTTCAACTTCAGGATCCAAAAGGATATCGCATCCAAAAGGAATATCGGGTTTCTATTATAAATTATTAAAAAAATATAAATTTTATGGTGGAATACGTACTCACTCCATTTTCAGAACCAGTAGGTACATATCTTGAACCTCCCGTAAATGGATCCATGTAAGTTCCATCGACAGACATAGTACCACTTTGAGAATTTTTTAAGATAAAGTCAACAACCTAAAAGAAATAACATTTACATTTTACCACAAAAATTAAATCTAGAAGAAATTTAGTCAATTTCCATACTCGCAGAAATAAAAGATCCAAATAAAGGAAACTAACTTAATTTTAAATTGCTAATGAGTGACTAAATAAGCCATGTATTTAGAAATACACTCTGTATACTAACATAATAAAGCATTAGAATTATATATATATATATATATATATATATATATAAGATCGTATATGTATATATATATACATATACATAAATTATATAAATATAAATTTCTACAATATATAAATTTTTCGTTCTACAATTCAAAAAGAAATTTGTTAACTAGATTTAATACACACCTGATCTAAATAATCATTGGGTAGATTATTGGTACTTAAAAATTTATGAGCTGCTACATAAGGATCATCACCAGTGTTAAATGGTAGTTTTAGAGGTGGTTTACCATCTTCAACATCAACAGAAAAGACGTAGTCGTATGGCTGAAAATACATTTCATTTTAGATGTATTTTGGAAGAGTGCAGAAATTTAAAAAATAATAAAACATTATAAGTAGCCAATTATTAATGTCAATAAATCAATCAATATTAAAAAACAGAAGAAGAGAACCAAGCACAGGGATAACTAGAGGTGGAGGTGTTTTCTTAGTGTAAGAAATACATGGTCTTCAACACAACGACACTCATAAAGAATGTCCAAAAATCGATATAATTGGCTGCAAAATTACATCATGTATAACTAGTATATCATTGTTTGGGTTTGTGTTGTACGTTTTCCGCCAATGCAGAATTCTTGTGTTTATGAATATTTGCTTAATATTTAGAATCTTTATATAATTTATAGGACAGGAACTTAGTGATACTCGGTGACTTCAATCTGCAAATTAGTGGTCCTCATTGCGTGGATTTACATTCTCGACCAGGAGCCAAAGAATAAATACTAAAGTTTTATCGAATTCTTTAATATGAATCAATGTAATCAAGTAATAAATGATAAAAATTCCATACTGGATCTAGTTTTTAGCAATTTGGAATGCTCTGTGACTCGTGACGTACATGCTTTAGTAAAAAAGATGCATATCACCCGGCTCTCAAGATCTTGATTCATCTAAAACACAACCAGGATAAGAATAATAAATTCAATACCAATATCATTAACTACAATTTTTGGAAATGCAAGTTTCCTGAATTATACAAGGCAATTCTTGTTAAGATACTGTGCAACAATAATATGCACAATCTAATCTTATCAAAAGTGGTCATAAAACAGATATTGTAAATTACAGACCAGTATCCATTCTGTAGAACTGGTCTAAGGTCTTCGAAAAGTGTATATACAATAATCTTTTCTCACAAGAAAATTCTTAAGAATTTACAGATACGGCTTCTAAAATAGCCTAATAACTCTCATAAAATCTTATCTACACAATAGACGGCTATGTGGAACACAAAGGCGTCAAATAATTCAGATATGCTCCTTCTAGTGGAGCACCACAAGGCACTATTCTGGCACCTTTATTTTTTTCATTGATTTTTATTAATGATATAATGGATGTAATTAAATCAAACAAGCTTCTTTAAGCTGACGATCTCAAATTTTTTTAAATAATTATATCGACACAAGGCAGTTTGGAACTTCAGCAAGACCTAGAGAGAGTAAACAACTGGTGCGTTGAAAATAGACTTCCGTTGAATATAAACAAATGTAAAGTTTTACGAAATAGTAAGAAGAAACAGACTATTAAATTAGACTACAAGATAGATGATACATGTCTATCCAATGAAAAAACAATTCAAGGTTTAGGTGTGACTTATGACGCACACCTATCCTTTAAATCTCATATTAATACTCTTATTACTACTTGTAATAAAACATTAGGCTTTAACTTAAGAACATGCTGGCAATTTCAGAACATTGATTATTTAAAACAGCTCTACAAGACTTTAAGACGTCCACGATTGGAATATTGTTCTATTCTATGGAATCCTAAATATAAAATTCATATTAGAAACATTGAAGCAATTGAAAGAATTTTTTTTTAAATTCTTGTCATTAAGATCGATAAGGTTTATCAATCTCAAGACATCGCAAACTCTGTGCTGTTTGTGAGATTCAGGTACTCACCATTACAATTGAGGCGTCAACACAATACTGCAATCTATGGATTGAAGCTTCTACACAATCTCTTAAGATTCACCTGACCTACTGGAACTTCTAAACATAAATGTGCCACCTGCACTTACGAGACACATTCGCATTTTTAAAACGACATAAGCCATACTAATGTAGCATTGATTTCTCCTAAGCATTTTATAATGTCTTCCTGTAATACTGTACATTATAAGATCGATTTATTTAACGTAGCCCTGAGCAGATAGTAGGTGTTTTTAGGTTCAAATAAACTATTTTAATAATTCTTTTTGTTCTTGTTTTGTTCTATAAATCGTACAAATTGTATAATTCTTCATTGATGTTACACTTGTGACCACAGAGACACATCATCTGTATATGTTACATTTTGTTTAAATTTATTTTATACTATATGTTTATATATCTTAAATCTAGAAATCTTACTTTGCACCTTTACACTTGTTTGCCTATTCTGGCAAACAAAGCGGTTTTTGTAATAGTTTGACAGTAACAAATAAATAAAATTGAGGGTAAGGAATCTATCCTTACTCATTTCAAACAGATCAACAAATTTATTTTCTTTTGGATAGCATATCTCATACCTAACTAATGAATGTAAAATGTTTAAGATAATTTGATAGAAACATAAAGAATACTTACTGTTCCTTCGTACATAGTTTTCCCTTCCTGAGCTTTATCGTTGGCTCCTAAAACATCTCCTATTTTCTCCCAATGTCCGGTATCACCCTCTTGTTTCCACGAGTAGGCAACAACTCCTCCAGACTCACGAATCATTTTAATTTGGCCATCGGATTTCCCAGGATCATAAAGAGCTTCTCTTCCAGGTAAACTGAAATCGTACTCAGTATTTAACAAATTAATATTTTTATATAAGTAGAATATCGCTGCCCCACAAAAAGAATGTTACATCTTTGAAAATATAATTTTTTAGATACATTTTCTACAAGAATAAAAATATATTATGTATAGAGGTTTTTTCAGGATATTCACTCAAGATTTTTTTTAGATTATTAAATAAGTTTTTATATTGCTCAAGCCTTCGAGCAACTGTCTGGCCTCAATTTACCACATTTTATTACAATAGTTTGTAAGATGTTTGAATACTATTTGTAAATATTCACTAGCTGTATTTTCTTTAAAATTAACACTTTATAATATTGTATTTTCAACAGTTTACTTGTATTCGTTTTCAAAGCTTATTGTATTTGATTTATTTTTATAGGGAATCTGTGATTATAAAATAATTATTATTACTGTTAAAGATATTATTTCAGAAAAAAAGTAATAAGTTACGAGAAAAATAGATCAACTATTAATTATGAAAATTGAAAAAGTAAAAAAATTTTTTTAAATAGCATTATTTCCATGCTAGTAATGTTTCTTAGAACAAAAATATAGTGCTTACTCGGAAACTTTATATCCGCCAATTTCTTGTGTCGACTGTTTGGTTACAGAGTCTATTTCTTCTTCATATGTCTTCAAAGTTTCAGCGCTTGCAAAGCGCTGCTCATTTTGTGTAAATATTCGTACAACTCCATCACTTTTAAAGCAAAAATAAAAATTCTATTGAGAATATCAAATCAAATTGCTAAATTTACAACTATTGTAAAGACTTTAGATGTAAGGGTCTTATAATGTACGGAAAATACAGTTATTAGAATAATAAAAAGCTATTATCTTAAAGGTATAAAGCTTTGCTCAAACAAGCAAGGAACGAAAAATACACTTCAAAATAGAGAGCACATATTCTAAAAACACATACAAAACCTGAGACACGTAATACTTTCGTTAACTGGATATTCACAAGGATGAATCATTCTTTTAACAAATATGTACCATACTCATTGAATATGAATAACAATATACGAATAAACATTCAACAAACTTGCCAAGAAAATATAAAATAGAGCAATAACAATCAGTTCATTCAATCATCTAAAGGCATGGTTGAATCAAAAGCATGATTACTAGACCTAATGCCAGAAGAGAATAAAACAACTTCGGAAAACGTAAGAAGCAGAAAATGAAAACTTTTACAAAATGATTAAAAGGATACATATCAAACATAAGAAAGTAATTATAAGAATTATAATGATTATAAGAATCAAAAAAACCTTTGTAATATACCTTGTGCCGGTGACTATATCACCATTCGATAAGCATGTTACGCACCATACACTTTGAGCTGGAAGTTTGATTGAATGCGTATTTACACCGTTCATCCAACATTTAACTGTGTAATCTTCATCAGAAGTAACAAAACTAGTACTTCCCATTGCTTCATTTCTTACAATGCTGTAAATTTATTTAATTATTTGCCAAACAAGTACAAGCCTACAATAAAGGCAAAACTACAAAATAATGACTTAACCTAAATAATTGTAATAGTTAATAGTATACTAAAATTAAGTATAAATTTAATTATATATGACACAACTAAAATGTAGAAGAAAAAAAACAGCAAAAAAGAAAAACTAGATAAATAAAATTAAGTATTTTTTAACAAACCTCTAAACTAATTTAAAGTAATATTATA
>WYDF02104636.1:0-13282 GCA_009867245.2 Adranes taylori
GATGGTTGCTGAAAGTACCAAAAATGCAAAACAAAGCAAAGAAATTACATCTAAGAAATTCTTAAATCCGAAATGAAATGTTTTATTGGTGTGTTAATTCTAAGCGGCTATAGGTATGCTAAGACGAAGGATGCTTTTGGATAGAGAAGAAGGCGCTAATAACGTCTTTGTATCAGAAGCCAATACAAGAGATACATTTAAATACATAATGATAAATTTTCATGTCGTAGACACCAACAATTTAGATCAAAAGGATAAGTTCGGTAAAGTTCGACCTATGTTTACTAATCACAATTAGAACATGAAGACATGGATGTAGAAAATATATAGTCGGTAAACCAATCAGGTATGGATACAAATGTTGAGTTGGTTCATCCATAATAGAATACATTTACTGATCTGAACCTTATCAAGGTTCGTGCACAAATATTCGCAGTACATATTCCGATATGTTTCTTGGCGCATGTGTGACAATTTCCAGAGTCAGTTCCAAAACACGGATGAATCAAAACCAAAAATAAAATCTGCCATATAAACTTTCAAGGTAATGCTAGATTGATCATGTAATTTAATCAGCAAGAAACACACATAATTAGGGCAGTTCTAGAGCTCTCTAAGCGATTAAGGCGTACCACTCATGGCCACAAAATAGTGGCGGGAAAGATGGCCAAATAAAGGTAAACAAAAAAACCAGAGTAGTCTACATTTATTGGTTTGAATCCTATAAAAGTTCGTGCACAAATATTAGCATTTCCTATTCCGATAACAGTTTTAATGCTGGTGTGGTACTATAATATGCAGATGTTTTGAGAAAGCGATGGTGCATCTCTTTTTTGACAATTTCTATATTGAAATATTGTCTCAAAAAGGATTCTTTGCAACAGAAACTGTAAAGAAAGTCCGTCTGCCACGAGGAACTTTAGATGATTCTATCATTATGAAAAGATTAAGTCGTGGATAATACGAGTACAGAAAAATAGTAGATCAGAACGTTGCCACGACAATAACATAGTAACTATGTACCAAATTAGTAGGCGTATTGTCAATTCATTTAGTAAAACGTTCTCTCGGGCTGAAAAAAACATATGCATCTCCACATTACACATTTTTTTAGATTTCATGTTGGGCAGCCCCATATAGTTCAGTTATATAAGATATTTCAACAACTATGCCTAAACTTAAACAGCTTATTGCTCTGTCGTTTCAGGTGGCAACGATGTTATTCTTTGACATTTGTATTCTGTCATAGTTACCATTTTACCATTGAGCTCTACACCATTCAACAACGCGTCAAAATTGTTGAAATTTATTATTTTAAATTATGTGTTCTGTTCGCCAAACTTTTCTCGAGCTACGAAGTATTTACGGCCTAAATGATTGTCCGAGCGAACAATTCAACAAATTATCGCGAAATTAGAACAAAGCGGTTCGGTTGCTGATGGAGCAGTCCTACACGACGCCGAAACGCGCGGTCGAGGAAGAATATAGCTGCCGTTGCTGAAAGTGTAGCTGAAGACCCAAACCTCACGATTCCTCGTCGTACACAAGGAGTTGGCCTTTTTGCGACCTCAACTTGGATAATTTTACGAAGAGGCTTGGGCATGCATCCATATAAGATCCAGTTACTACAATAGTTGAATCCCTAAGACTACCAAGCTCATTGAATGTTCGCTAATCTGATTGGGCTCTGGAGTAGTTGCACATGTTTGGTTAAACGGCTTTGTGAACAACAAAATTTGGGAAGATAGTGACCCACGGCAATATCAAGAGTCTCCATTGCATCCGGAGAAACTTACTGTTGGGTGTGGAGTTCGGTCAGGCAACATCATTGGGCCATACATCTTCCCAAGCTATAATGGCCAAACAGTGACTGTCAATGGCGTGCGTTATCGGGCCGTGATAACTGAATTTTTGTGGCCTCAATTTGATGACAAAGATCTGGACGATTTGTGGCTCCAACAAGATGGTGCAACGTGTCACACATTGGAGTTGTTGCAAGAAAAGTTCCCAGAATGCGTTACGTCCAGAAGAGGCGATGTGGAATGGCGCCAAGATCGTGCGATTTAACGCCTTTACACTTTTTTCCCTGGCTGGTTTATGGCAACAAACTAACAACAATTGAAACAACTTGAAACCAACATCAGTCAAACAATTGATGAGATCCAGTCCGACTTATGCAGCAGAGTTATACAAAACTGGACCTCTCGGATGGAGTTCTGTAAAGGAAGTCGCTATGGGCGAAAATATGGGCGGCGTAGTCCGATCGGACCAAAATATTAGCTTGTACCGGACTTTAGTTAGAAGAAAAAAATAGTTGACCATGGTAGCTTGACAAAATGCAAGGAAAACATAGCAAGTCAAAACAGAAAACTCATTTATTCTTCTAGGGGTCGTCCATCAAACATCGTAAAGTTAGAGATTGCATAGATCACTTATAATTCGACTGCAAAAGCGCTAGGCTACTGCTATGAGAGGGCTACAACTACATGTATAAGGTGTAAGATGAGACACCACGTCAAATGTTTTTTGAGTTACCACATCAAGTAGCTGTTCAATTTTGTTTTATTGATTTCTTTAAGCAGAACATACCTCATTTGCCTGTTATTTTGCATTATTGTTTTTAATACATTTTCTAAATGATTATTTGCGTTTTCTTGGGCATAATTTAAACTGAATATGAGGCGGGAATGAAAAATCATTACACACGATAGCTTTTGGCATATCTGGGTTAAGCAATGAAAATATTTTTCAAAATTTGTTTAGTAATACTCTGAATATTTTTCAGAGTTTAGAAGCCCTCATGATTGTCTTTAAAACAATATCCAATATGATGGATCCTGAACACAGGATATGATAAGTTTGAGCTCCAAGATTAACTATATAACCATTCGAGAAAAATTAAAGGGCGAATATTTTACATTTTATGAGATCTATAAACTGATACTATGGCGAATTAATAAATACTCGAATCCAATTCTTAATTTTGGAAGGCACACTGACTAGTGTTATTGAAAGTAACAAATGAAGCACTAATGGCTCTTAGCGCCGTTGGAGAGCAGGACTAGCTAGAACCTGATAAAGAAGTCTATAATTTCTTTTTAAAATAGCTTGTGCCTAATTAAAACAAATTCATTCGTGTTGCTGAGAAATTCTATTGGGATCATTTCATGTCAAATCAACCAAAAAATTTCAAAATTCAAACTGACCATTTTTTATTTCTATGAAATTTTCTGAGATTATTCTCCTTAATGATATAAATGAGAATATATTTTTAAAATACATTTTTTGAATCTTATTGGGTTTTTGTGTAATTCATTTTTAAATTTTGGAGAAATAATCATTTGTTGGCATGCATTAACTTTTTAATTCTTGAATTACTCAAGTTCTATTTGACCTAGAGAGATGTTTGATACATTATCGTAGAGGGAATTTCATAAGGTTTAATACGATATGCTACATATGAACATGTTTGTGGCAAAATCTTTTTTGGAATTTTCAAAAACAAAAATTGATTTTTTAAGATGGTGTTCTATAAAGAAATTGAAAAAATATATGTTTCTTGCAGTGTATTAAGCTTTAAATCCTAAAATTAGTTTATTAAAAAAATTTTTTAAAATTGAATTCTTTAAGTTAACGAATTTAAATATTTTTCAAAAACTATGCGATCTGCGCAATATTATTAGCTTTCAAACTTAGTATATTTAGAGTATTTTTAATTATTTATTAATTTTGCATAAAAATTAAAATTTTTAGTAAATAATTATTTAAAAACACTCTAAAAATACTAAGATTGAAATATTGCACAAAACATATATATTTTTGAAAAATATTTAAATGCGCTAGGAAAATAATCGATGTTTTTAATTTTTCTTAAATAAATTTATTGTTGTGATATCTCCTGATCCCATGGAGCACTTTGTAAATGCTAGGATTTAAAGCTTATAACACTGCAAGAAACATAGTTTTTTAAAAATGTTTGAAAAACACCATCTTAAAAAAATTAAAAATATTTTTTGAAAATAAAAAAAAATTTTTTTCACCAAACATATTTATGTGTAGCATATCATATTAAACCTTGTGAAACTCCCTTTAAAATAAGGTATCAAACATCTCTCTTGGCCTAACAGAACTTGAGTAATTCAAGAATTAAAAAGTTAATGCATGCCAAAAAATGACAATTTTTCTAAAATTTAATAATTAATTTCACCAAACCCCAATAAGATAAAAAAATTCTAAAAATATATTCTCATTTATTTCATTGGAGAGAATAATGCGTGAAATTTTCATAAAAATTGAAGATGATTGAAGGATTGAAGATGACTGGTTGATTTTTTTATTGAAACTAAATTTTCAGTGGAGCCTTATGAAATTTTTTTGGTACAAAGGGCGAGTGAGAAATAAGTTTGATGATGTATGGGATAGAAGTTAGTTTCTAAAGAAAATATGATTAACAGAACATTTTTTAAACTTGCTTGTATTATCAAAGGACTTTACTTCTTTCTTTGGAAATCTTTTTCAGGGCATTGGAAATAGATGTTCTTATTATTAATAATGTATCAGTGAACTTTAAATGTTCATAACTATTAAATATTTATTAATTTTAAATATATATAATATTCTTATTAAAATATAATGTAGACTTTAAATTTATCACAATGATGCATTGGCAATAGGAGTACTATGTTTTATACATTGCACAAGGTACATACACTATGGCACGAAAACGTTGAAACTAAATTTAAAAGATAAACACAACAATTATGAATTACTATTATTTTTTTATTTATTTATATAAAATCCCGCACTACTTTATGCCGTTCATCGCTTAAACGTGTCACTGTTCTAGTTATGTACACTATTTCCTTATCATTTAATTGTTAATTTCTATTTTAAAATTATTGATGAAAATAATTTGAACTATTGATGATATTCAATAATCTAGTGCTGATGTGTAACGATGATAGCCAGTCTTGTGTGAATCTTTCTAATAGTAGTGATGACGACATTTAATTATTAGGTGATGACGCCGAAAGCGTCGCGAATTAAATGTGTTAGTGTGGGGTGGTATTGTTGTTATTATTATTTATTATTTTTATTTTATATACATATATAAGTTCATGGTACTTGTTGATATTAATTGACTAGTAGAAAAAAGATGACTGCGTTATGGTACAAGAAGCAGTCTGTTAAATAATTTAGTGATACAAAAACATTTAGCTTATTATTACACTCAATTAAAAATTAATAAAAAAGGTGCTGTATATATGTAATAGTCGCTTTTACAATAGTCCTAAGAAAGAAAAGGAGATATCTTACGGAAACATCAAAAATAATATATTTAGCAAATCAGTTTTATTCCATAAAAATATCTGTAAAATATAATTTTTTTTCAACCTTTCCATTACTTTTGCATTTTGTGAGTTTTAAAGGAGACATAAAAAATAATCGCAAATATAATTTTAATTATTTATTTTAAATCTGTTTTATTCTTCGTATTGTGCGTTCTAAAAAAACCATCAACATATTTTAACTTTGTAATAGGAATATATTTCATACAGAGAACAGATTTTTGCTAAAAAGAGCCAAAGCAACTTAATAGATACGGCACACTGAACCTCGCTGAAAATTTGCAACAAACCTTCAAATAATCCCCAGAAGGCTAAGATTGAACCTTTTGCTAAAAGAGGCAAATTAGACGGGTTGAACCAAATTGGAAAAGCAGCATCCTCAGTAAGAAGCGCAAAAGAATATTTCCGAAAGAGTCACCGCTATCACCGATTTGATTTCATATGCACATGCCAGATCTTCAAAAACGCCAAACAAATCAAAGTTCTACAATTTTGGACGTCAGAGCTGTTATATAATCATATGGTGGCTATACAAAATTGGAGGGAGTTTTAGAAACCATTGGTTACTTCTGCAAAATATGGCAAATTCATATTAACCAAAGGTGAACAGAAATCAGCAAATTTGGAAAAAGAGAAGTTAGTATACGGATGCTAACTGTGGATCAAAGGATCCGAACAAACAAGGAAACGCAAAGAAACAAAACAAAATACTGATAATAGCATTGGACTCACCCTAGTACATCCAGAACAAGGAACTGATGGAAGCTTTCAAAGCACCAGAACTAACTGTCTTGGTCATGGAAGAACGAGAACAACTCATTGAGCTTCTGAAACACTTCCAACTATAAGGATGCAAACAATTGGGAACAAATTGTAAAAAGAATAGCACTGAAAGAAACATGCTACCCTAAAAATGAGGTATATCTACAATTTTTAGGGCCCTTTGAACTGTCACATTGCAGTTCAATCTGTAAAACTGATAAGGTGGAAAAAACAGGCCAAAAAATACGATTGTTCGCACTATTACCCATAACAGCAGCAATTCCAGAACGATCATTTTCGCGATCCCCCAATTGCGATCCTCCTAACTTTTAATAATCTATTCAACTCGGAAATTGAGCCTGTGAAAATATAGACTTGCAAAATTTTCTTGCAGATTTGCCGCAGTTTCTCCACGATATATGCAATTCTACATTGTTACAGGGAAATATAAAGAAAGATATCAACAAATTTATTTTATAGTGAGTCTCTTCAGGTGCTTAAGAACGCGAAAATTGGGATGGAATCACAGAGGAACGCATCTAGACTGTACGACGTAGATAGGCCATATTTAACTCAATTACATTGATAAAGATGCACGGTGCCACGGATAATAGCAGCACATTCAAAATGCGCTCGACGCTTCAGCAATAAGCAGATTTAAATAAAAATGTTCGGTGAAGAAGAAAGTTTGAATTGAAACTTTTCAAGTAGCACCTGAAAATTTATATAAAAACGTCAACACGATCTAATGAGTGTTGGCAGTATTTCCCATAATAGCAGCAATTCCAGAACGATAATTTTCGGCCCTGCGGAGAATCAAAACTTATTTGTTAAAGGCGATGGGAGAGTTACGAGTAAATGGTTTTACTTCTTTGAATATTCATAATGACAATTAACTGACGTAAGGTGTGTAAAATTCTTTACACACCCTCGTATATTTAAGAATAGTTAAAACCATTTTTCGTGATAATATCGAATGGAATTGTAATATTTTGCATTCTAATACTCTATTCTAATAACTTGTCACCTGAAACATCCATTTATTCACTCATTTGAATGTCGATGTATACGCCTACTTTGTTGACTATCGAAAAACGTTGGACTGCGTATCGCATCAGAAGATGGCAGAAATTCTAAAAGCGCCAGGTATAGATGCTGGCAAGCGGCGCATTATTACCAACCTCTACGGGTTCTAAAACGCATGAGTGGGCGGTGCAACGTCTAAAACAGTTGCAATGCGACAAGGTGTGCAACAAGGTTGCGTTCTATCTCCCCTTCTTGTCAAAGTTTATTCTGGAAGTATATTCAGAGAAGAACTTAAGGACACCAAATCGAGCAGACTCTCAGAACTTTCAATACCATGAAAAACCTTTTCACCCCACGATTATTGCACTTATTCTGCTGTTACATTTTTCCTGGCTTACTCTATGGATGCGAAAGCTGGACATTCAACCAGAAGATGGTTTTGAAATGTACCTATACGAAGGATATTACGCATCTCCTGAATGGCAAAATGGACAAATATCAAAGTTCTCAGTATGACGACAAATTTTTAGAGCTGATGAGAACTGTGAACAATAGTAAACTGCAATACATCGCATGAGATCCTCCGATTGATCATCGAAGGAAAAGGTAAGAGCAAAAGATCAATTAAACAACGTCAAAATTCGTGACAGAAGGATCTGAAGATATGGTTCGGACAAACATCGACAGAGATCTTGAGGGGTGCAGTTTCTCGACACAAAATAGCTAATTGAATCGCCAACCTTCGCAATGAGATGGCGCTATAAGAAGATTACATGAAAAAGATGTGATAAATTGATCATTTTGTTGCATTTTTCAATTTCTAATGAGTTTTCTAATACATATAGACCGGAAAAATCTCACCCATGAATCCGCCCCTGCATATTACGTTATTAAAATTTTGATTACTTAGCGATAGACAATTCTCTTCAAAAATTTTACATGAGAGATTATGGTGAGATAAATAATTTAGTTTGACTCAAATGATTATGCTAAATTTATTCTTGCTAAAATGGTAAGCGGAAAAACCGATTATCTTATGTGATATTATTTATATAGTAAATATAATTTCAAATAATAGAAATATTGTTTCTGATGACTTTGAACTTTCAATAGAAAAAGCACCTTTGATTATTTTCATTGGATCTGTAATAATAAGTATTAAAATTACATGAGTATTTGAAGATCATGCGATTGCGATTATTATTATTATTATAACTAAGAAAGCAATCTCTAGGTTATCATAGCAGGTGGTGATATCGCTTCACTCTTAATCTTAACAGGCGTAGGAGATGAACACACTGAAGGCGGGGGCGGTGTACTACTCGACACGGACAGATGAGGTAACGATCCACTTGAATGGACCAACGTAGTCGGCGGCTGATGATGATGGTGATGATGATGATGATGTGGATTCGAATTCCACGCGATCGTATTCAAACCCATATCAAGCGGTACACTTAAATCTTGCGCACCGAACGAACTAAATGAACTATGGCCGAGAGAGGTCGCAGCCGCTGCTGCAGCCGCCGCCGCTGCGGCTGCAGCTTCCGCTGCACCTGCACATTGTATTGTCGGGTCATTAACGCCACCCAACGATGTGGGTATGACTACTCGTAGATTAGGTCTGGATAGCGGTGAATGTAGACGTGTGTGATGTTCAGGAGCGCTTAATCCAGGACCCGGACTTGGTCCGGGCGACGGTGAACCTTCAATTGGAGATGTTGAATGCGGATAACCATTACTCATATCCAGCATTCCACCTCCGGGATATACGGAATCTGTTTCGGAAGATAATGGTCGTGGACTTATACTAGTATGTACCATTTGTGGACTAGATTGCAATAGACCAGTATCGCTGTAATTTATGTTTACCGTTACCGGCTGCGTATAACTGCTGGTGCTCATATTAACTCGCTGCTGACCATTGATTTGATTCCGTTGGAGCATCATTTGAAATTCCTCATCGATTTTACTGTATTTCGCTTCAGTTCTTGGCGTTAGCTGATAATCTGTTTCCGGTTCAGGACTATCAGGACTCATCATGCCATTTTTATGCTCTTTTTTATTTAACGCTTCAATGATGTTTTTATTCGTTAATGATTCATGCGGTTCATTATATTCCGTATATTTAAGGAGAACTTTATCGACGTCGGTGCTCGCATACTGATACAATTTATTACTACTACTGAATATAATCAATACAATTTCGCAATCGCATAACACCGACAGCTCATAGGCTTTCTTCATTACGCCAAATTTCCGTTTATTGAATGTCACTTGCCGATTCCGTTCATCTGTTATTCTCGATATTTGAATTTTCTTTCGCCCCATGGTCTCAATTTTGGCTTAAATTATATGAACTGTCTCCAACGATTAAAATAAATGGCTCACGGCCAAATTATTTAATTTAAAAACCTTCGACCTTGTCCACAATAATTTTTAAAATCCTATAACCGCATTACGTATAATTCAATTTCATAAATAATTCTTTAATAACAAAATATTTCTTCTATATAAATTATTATTCCTCTTATGAATTATTTTGTTAGCGATTGTATAAATTCTGATAATCGATATAGTTCTCTAATATAATAATTTGGATTGAGTTTCATTGCCAAAGTTTTTCTTTTTAATAATAGTACGTTTTACGACAAAATAACAAATAAGAAAAACAGCGCTATAAATCTTTGGTCACGTGATTGGAAAAGGTTTCTTCAAGGATGACTGGTCCGTTTCGAGGTCCTTAAAGGTAGCGTCCTTGTGGATATCCTGCAACAAAGAAAAAAGGTTTCACTTTATTAAATCCAATTTCATTGATGCGGTTATTAGCAAAACTACTTTTGCATAACATTTATTTAATAACGACCGATTTTGGCTTGTGGATATCATCAGGTGAAAACTACAATTATATTGTAGCATAGAAAAATATACAAGATGTATTATTTCATTTTTATGAGTTTATTATTTTTGCATATTATTTTTTATTATTTCGTTATTATTAGCCTGCTCAAGTTATTATCAATTTGCCAAATAGTCAATTGCATGATCTTTATAAATAATTTTTAAATGTAGTTTGTTCCAGTATTGGAGCCAAGCGAGTGATTGAAATTCGTAGATGTTAGAACGGATTCAAGATAAAACAATTGTTATATTAACATGTTTCGGGAAAACAATATTCCCATCATCAGAACTTATCTCACAGCGAGGCACAAGTCACATGTTGAAATAAGTAAAATGAATTTTTGGAAATTAAAGTTGTTCGCTTATTAAAAATGGCGAAAATTAAAATGTAATTTACTCGAAATTACATAGGGTTAATTTCCAAAAGTTTGTGAAATTCAACCACCTCTTAATTTTTAAAATGCAAAATACAAAAATTTATTTCCAAAAATTAATTTTACATATTTCAACATGTGACTTGTGCCTCACTGTGATATAAGTTCTAATTATGGGAAGATTATTTTCCCAAAACGTGGTAACATAACAAATGTTTTAACTTGAATCCGTTCTAATATCTACGATTCAGATACATATGGAGTTTTTGGAATACTTTCGGATTTAATTCATTTGTAAATAATGTTAGAAACGCACAGTTAGCCTATGAGAATAAATAAACTTATCTAGAACATAGTAGGAAAACGGTACAACGCTATTGTCAGTGTATATGTTAATAAATGGATCTGATTGATAATCAATCAATAATAGATGAAAGCGTACCGTGCGATATTGTATTAGTGCGAGTACAGAAAGCATATCTGATTAGATTTACATTAATCATGGTGATGACTAAAAGTCGAGTTCATCACATGAATGCAAACTTTCCATAAAAGGAAGACAAGTAGTAAAAGATATCGACGTTATTTTGGTAGGAAAATTAGCTAGCCGAAAAAGAAATAAAAGCCTCACAAAATCCACAGAGAGCTATTTTTATTGCTTAAAGGCTGAACCCTTGTCACGTTGGGTTTGGAACATAAATCCATGAATTAATTTAGATTAGATTATAATTAATTCCAAATAAAGACATGAATAAATTAAAGTGTTCAGTCAAGTATCGGAAATGAACTTAGATATGAGCCCTATAGTAAACAGTAATCCATAAACAGTAGGCGTATAGTAAATAGTATTCGGCAATAACTAAATAATTCCTTTAAGTATGAATTCTTCGAATAAATTAAATTAAATCGGTATAGGCAACAAGTTTGTTTATTAAGATACATTAGAAGAAATTAATAAGGTCACTGTGCGTGGCTTTAAAAAATAAGTTTGTAATGAGAGGAAACACAGAAATTGTAACTAAAATAATTTTATAAACAATTTGGACGCCATTTTGTTTTATTTATTTGCATGTAGTAATCGAGCAAATTAACATTTTATTTTATGATTTTTGCATGGCGTAATTTACTTTGTATGAACGGATATTTAGTTTATTTGCATTTCTTAAATTATTGACAATACATTTTATTAAGTTTAGACAACTCTCTTATTCAAACAGCTTTACCTGTGAGAGATGAATCGTGGATGTTAGGGTTGCGCAAAGTTTAGTTAAATTTATGGTTTATCTAGTAGAATTACATAAGAAAAGGTAATCCTACCAATTGCAACATCTAATGTTTTATTCAATGTCGCGAAACTGAGGGATTATAACTTCATAACAATATGACTTCATTTCGTATATAGATAAATTAAAGTAGGTATTAAAGTGAATCGCCTTTTATAACTATCATAAGTAAAGATTCCGTCGGGTAAGATGAAATCTCTACGACCTTCAGGGGAAAGATTTTTTTCATTCCATCACGTTGCGGAGTTCAGGTTACACTTAAATTAAATGTGACAATACTAAATTACATGTATTACAAATATATCTTCCTGAATAAGATTTGTGTATAACTATTGTTTAATATGTAGATTTCTGTAACTGTAAATCAATCTGTGACTATAATATTTATTGTGTTGGTGTAGTAAATTAAATACATTTAAAGTGTTTAAAAACATTACATAACTTAACACATTACACAAAATACAGAATGTAACCAACACAATAAACAAGGAAAGAGATATTTCATAAGTCAATGGTCACTCGGTAAAATGAATATAATGATTAAAATTAATAGTCATTTGTGTCTTTGAAAAATCACCCCACTCGGGAATCGAAAACGAGATTCCCAATTGCCAGTCAGGTGTTCAAATCACAAAAGTAAGCGGGGTGAGTATTTCAAAGAACAAACAATTACTGTATGTGTTATACACACGTTTTATAAATCCACGATATGCAACTTATCACAAGTATTTGGTTACCAACATTACAGTCACCTGCCTAATGACGCAAAAACCATGTATTAACGGTAATACTTGTTTATAAATTATATATCGTAGATTAATAATACATGTGTATAACACATATAGAAATTGTTTGTTCTTTGAAATCTTCACCCCGCTTAGTTTAATGGTCTGACCACCTGACTGCCAATCAAGAGGCTCGGATTCGTTTCTCCAGTGGGGTGGACTTTTCAAAGACACAAATATTTTCAAAGAAACAAGATCTGGGAACTTTGTTACTGGACCAATGTGATACACGTAGGGGCAAAATACTATGCACGTGCTTAGAATGCGATTCTAATTTTAAAACAAAAATCGCATTTAAATACTCACAAGCTTACTCGCGCTGATATATAACAATACAAATGCTTAGAACGTGATTCTAGTTTTGGACGGAAATCGGATTTAAATAGCCGCAAACTTATTCATGCTAATAAAAACCATACAAATGTTTACAATACGATTATACTTTTAAACATAAATCGTATTTAAATGGACACAAGCTGATTCATGCTGGAAAAAAACCATAAATATTTAAAGCGCGATTCTACCTATAGACAGAAATTGTAGTTAAATAGTCACAAGCTTATTCATACTGTCTAAAAATCATACAAATGTTTAGAGTGCGATTCTAGTGAACTGAAGTTAGCAATAGCAATAAACACACAGTAACAATATCTGGGAACTTTGTTATTGGACCAATGTGATACACGTAGAGCTGTCTTTTAGAGCAATACTACATATTACTACATATACTACATATACTACATATACTACATATACTACATATACTACATATACTACATATACTACATATACTACATATACTA
>WYDF02104637.1:0-10538 GCA_009867245.2 Adranes taylori
GCACACTGAAATGCCTACCACGCGAGATATAACCCTGAAGACAAACAACTACTCATATATATATATATATATATATTGTAATTTGAGGTTTCCGTGAGTGTAACCAGATGAGTAGTTGTTTGTCTTCAGGGTTATATCTCGCGTGGTAGGCATTTGAGTGTGCCAAGGTTTCGCCAATGCCACATCTAGCATTGTCGAAGCTTAGCGAAAGTATAAGCCTCGAGAATGCCTCGACAAAGCCTCGACTTTCTCTAAGTTTTGACGGTGCGAGATGTGACTTTGGCGAAACATTGGCACACTGAAATGCCTACCACACGAAATATAAACCTGAAGTGACAAACAACTACTCATTGTTTGTAGAACTAGGTACAGCATGTTCAGAAATATATCCTATCTTTTAATATTTACATTGGAGACGAAAACTAGAGAGAGAGGTTTTTAGGACACTTAAAAACTTACACAATATATGTGCGGATTTTTTCTTAGGGAAGATATAGTTCCTAAACTCTTTAACATTATTGAAGACATAAAAAACAACTATTGGCAACAACGGGTTGTTTTCAAACGAACATGTTTAATAATTTTCAAACAAAAAACATTTTAACCTAATTTTAAATTAATTTTTCTTAAAACTGACGGAGAGTTGTTAGTATTTGGATTATAACAGATTTTAGTACTAGGGTATCAAAAAAACATATTTACTACAAGAAATACTTCTTCTTAACGTTTACAATCTTAGCCATAGAAAACTGTTCATAAGAAACAGACATTTTAAACAATAGATCAGTGGCGTAGACAGGAATTTTGTGAGGGAGGTGTTGAAAATTTTATTATAGAAATTTTATTATTCTTCATCGATGATTTTATTACCAACTTCGCGATGAATTGCCATTAAGGCTGAGCCAACCAATTGCAATTCCTTAACTAAGTATTAATCCTACTTAGAGTGGAAAATGACCTTCCTGCACTTGCAGTACACACAGGAATTTTGATAAAATATTTACAAATGTAAAAACATTAGAAAATATCCATAATATTTTTTGGAATATTTTATTACCTTTTGCCTCCTGGCATCCATTTTTCTTCCTTTAGTAAATACTCCGCTTTTACAATATTCATCGGACAGTCTACTTCTTCTTGCTAAAAAGTACTTAACGTCTCAATCTGCATATTTTTATTGAAGCGTTTGGATTAAGTATAGATTAAAAATCGAAATTCTGAAATATTCCTCAGGATTAGTAGAAGGCACACTCAACCTATGAGTCTGTCTTCCACATGTACTAGGTATAACTGGTTTTATGTTCAGCAATTTTAAGATTGATAATGACCCCAGAATTTATTAGTTTCTGAAAAGTCAATACAAAATAAATCAGTACTTAGTAATTATAAATATTCTTATAGAAAGATGTGAAAGACATCATTTTATTTGCGTTTAACATTGCAACGATAAATTTGAAGTTATGCACATTGTTGTGTACAAAACAACCATTTATGAATGTTTAATCTCTGAAGTTTGATTTACTAGTTTCGAGCACTGTTATTATAGGCATCATGTGTTCTTTAAGATGTGTCAATGCCACATGGCGCATAACCCAACGCGTTTCACAAAGCGATTTCAGTTTAGAAACTTTCGAGTTCGGCATTTCTTCCTTTATCGCTTTTCTTAATTCGCATGTTCTCAATGCCGTCATTTGAAACAATGTACATATTTCTGAAAATATTCCGAATATTAAAACATCGGCTTAGTCTGACAAACAGAGGTTTTGGCTGTGGGCTAAACAATACGTGTATGAATTCTGCGGATGTTTTTGCTTTATAATTGTTTGGAATCCACGAAATTCTATACGCATCACTGCAGCGCAATCGGAGTCTTGCTCCCGTAAAAACTGCACATCAAATCGTAATTTTAGTAAGGTTGCTTCTATTTCACTTGGCAATGTTACTACAGTTAGCTTCGAGACTGGTACTAAAGTTGAGGCAGGTACAATTCTCAATATGAAATTGCCATTATTTTCATCGTTGTTCGTAAAGTATCGCACACAGCGTGAAAATTACTCAACTTAAGAAATATCTGTAGTTTTGTAAACTAGAACTGTGAAAAAATTTGAATATTTTGACGTCGCTCAAGATTTTCGATTGAATCTCCTCTGCGAAGAAATCTATTATTTCATTTTGTACGTGTAAGCTTGTCGACATTACAGTTTAGCTGATTCTGCTAAATGTTAGTGTAATGGTGTTCCACATTTCCTAGGAAACCTAAGAAAGCCCGAAAATTTCCATTATTATTTTTTGATGTTGAAAGAGTAATTCTTCTGGAGTCTTCATTGCCGCTCATCGACAAAAAAAAAAGTGGAATGCTACAGAGTTTCACAGCTTCTATAATTGGAATGAGCTTCTTTCTATTTTCAAATTTTTCATATCTCAGCTTTTCGTCCAGTAGTTCTGTAACTGATTGCACTTCTCCTATGGCAATCTGCTTAAAATGTCTGCGCCGGGGCAGATTCTGTTCATGGTAGCTGCATTCATGGTATTTAGTCAATTTGTGATAATTTAAAACTTTCGAGAGCTTTTTGACGCGTTTAAACCACCAATATAGGACTTTCTGCTTTCTTGTAATCATTATGTATAACACAATAGAGAGAGAGATTTTTAGGATACTTAAAACTGCCACAATATATCTCTGGATTTTGTCCTAGGAAGATTAAATTCTTAAACTCTTTAATGTTATGAAGACAAAAAAAAAACAACTGATTGAAAAACCAGGTATTTTCAAACGCAAAATATTTTATTGCTTTCAAACGAAAAACGTTTTAACAAAATAGTTCAAGACTATAACTTTTCTTCAAACTGCCGGAGAATATTCAATATTATATAATATTAATCAATTAACACTTCATTTAAAAATCAAAATACAGAAAGTAATGTCTTGAGCAAATACTTCCTTTAAGCAGTACAATCTTAGGCAAACAAAAAAGTTGATAAGAAACAGAAATTTACAACAATAGGTAAATCGTAAGCAAATAGAATGGAAAAACACAAATGTTTTTTAAAAACAGTAAAAAAATGTTCTATAAATGTAAAACGAAGAGAACGAAGTAGGCATTTAGTCATATACAATTTTAACGCAGTGTGTCTGCCTGGCCTGCTGCCTTTACGAGATACAAATAGATAGAGAGAGACAGCGAGAGCTTCCTGTAGTAGAAAGCGTGCATTAAACCACATACATTACAATGCTAGTTAATAAACAACGATTTCGATCGATATGAAAACGTTTGTTCGTTTTTTTCGGAGACTGTTTTTTCAAACCGTTTAGTCAAACCTATCACTATAAGTTACTAGTGAAAATGTAATGGAAAAGAGTACGCTTCCGAAATAAAAATTTTTTCCTTAAAAATAACTTTACAGCTATCAACATTATGTATAAAAGAATTTCAGCTGGCATAAATGTTTGTAGAACGAGGTACAGCATGTTCAGAAGTATATCCTATCGTTTTCCACTTTCATTGGAGACACAACATAGAGAGAGAGGGATAATTTTTTAATTTTTAGGACACTTAAAAGCTGACATAATTGATATGCGAACTTTATCCTACGAATGATATATTTCTTAAGCCTACTAATACTATGAAGACATAAGAATGTTAAGTGAAATGCTTATTATTGAGACACACTTTCTGTTACTTAGAGAAAAATATATGTTTTATAAAGACGGTGGTAACCCTGGTTGTATGCCACTACTACTTCACTTAATTTATAGTCAATGGCTGCGAAGCGTTTACGTGATGAATTATACATCGTACGTGTTACGCTTGTGCATCAGGTATCCAATATTACTCTAGACGATGAATGAGGTTAAAGGTAGAACTCGATAACCGTTTGGACTAAACTTGGATATAGGATAACGAAGGATGCATATTAGACGAACATACTGAGCGCGCATATCACTGACAGTTGACAATGATTTATGTTATGGAATTTACGCCATACAACTTTGATCTCTAAAGCGGTATTTTCACTGCGGTCAATAGCTTCGCGAAACAGTCACGGCAGGTGACTGTGTTGTACTTACTGTTGTACTTACTGTATACGAAATAGCGGTTATCAATGCGCAAAACTTGCTTCGCTCAATTTAAACACTGCTTAAAAATATGCTTCAAATACTCCGTGCTTTAAATATGCTTCAACCGTGCTTCAAATACGTCTTTGTACTTAAGACCATACAAATTAGGGTAAAAAAATGTTTAATTTTAATTCATGTGATCAAAATGAAAGAAGAATAAATAATTGTTCAGTATGCTATTAGAATAAGAAGGGTTGAGACTAAGTAATGATGATTTTGGGGCTGGCTATGAATTGCAAATCGCTATGAGAGTAGTCCCAATTGGCAAGTATCGAATTTGAATTAAATTTGGGTAGTATTGGTATCACTAAAGCTGTACTTCAAGAATCAATACCAATTCAATACCGATTTATATTAACACTGTGATGTCTAGAACATACATCCATACGTACATACGAAGAGACACCGAAAAATCGACCCTTCTTTTAATTTTCTCAGCAAGAAACAATTTTTTTCGAAACAACTTTTTATAGAAAAATTTGTTCCTCATGACCCCCCCCCCCCCCTTGAATTGCGTATTAACGGATTGCAGTAATTTAAATTCAAGAGACATACTAAGGTGAAATGGAAAAAATTGTCAAAACATGAATCCTATATCGTTCATATACCTATACATATTACATACGTATATGGTATATGAAAGATAAAAATGCTAATATGTTTTATTGCGTTCTGCGCCCTTAAAAACCTAAAATAGCAGCATTCCACAAGTGCCAGTATATATAATGTGTACACTGTCGGAGTTCAGCTTACACTAGACTATTTTGAGTTTAATTTTCAAACAAAATTATGCGTAGAAACAAAAGGTTTTTATATTAATACCATATTTGTATTAGTTGTGTATTAACATATAACTAATTTCAAGTATATATACATTTTAATTCTACAGAAAGCCAGTATTTTTTTATGACAAAGTGTTCTTGGACACGGGCTTCTTTTTGATCTCCGTATACAAAACACTATAATAGCGATAAGCTGTCACTTCGTAGCTTACACCGTTTAGAGTTACTTGTTCTTTCGTCGGTGGTGTTATACGGAAGTGGACAGTTCAGATCAAATTACAGCTTCGATTAGTATTGAAACATATTGAAAATAATATACGTATACGCATCAATAGTATATAATATAAAATGTTTAAGGCATAAGTTTGAATATAATATTTACTTATTTTCACAATGCAGGTTTTTAGTTTACGTAGAGGAAACTAAATTTTCGTAGCTTCTATAGAAAACAATGAGCAATATTGACCATGCCATTTTAGATAATAATCTTTTTTAGATAATTTAGTTACGTCGTTTCGAATTTTCACGCATCATCGGACTATTTATTCTGGTCTCTCTGCCGGTGGTTGTTTATGGTTCCGTTGTGGCGCTGTCATGATTTGCTCTGAAGTTGTCGATTTTTTCTTTGTTGTGCTCTTTAACTCTTTATGTAGTAATATTAGTGGAGTGAGGATGCTTTCAAATTTGTATTTTAGTTGTTCGATGATTAAATCATTGTTTTTATTTTCTACGTAATTTTGCTTTTAGGTTCCTGTTCGCTCTTTTTTATATAGTAATTGTTTCTTCATTGGTTCCAATTGGGTACCTACTCTTATGTAGATAGTTCGCATAGTGTCAGTGGTATATGACAGGACATTTGAATGCATAGTGTTGTTCCCTGTATTGGATTCTAAATTTCCTGTTGCTTTTTCCTTTGTATAATCTTGCGCATGTATGTTATGTTTCTTTGAATATGTCGCTTGTTTAATTTTCCTTGTTGTGATTATTTTTATAGAATTGTTTCTTTACGTTGTTTTACCTGCAATTGTAATATCAATACTAACATTATCCAAACAGGTCTCAGCTTCCATTGCCCCATCGCGGTTTGTTTTCGCCCGCGATGTACCTACGATCGTAGGTTAGGTTAGAGAGAGGTGGGGGAAAGGGCATGAAAATATATAATTATAACCCGGGGAGGTTCGACGCAGAGAAGGGTGGAAAACTTTGGATTATAGCGTTAGAAAGGATGAAGACACCTTTAAAACGTCTGAGCACGTAAAATTCAATAACGAGCGTCATATGGCAAAAGTGCATAAGATTGATCTAGTTGAAGAGATACAATGTTCGATCATAACAAAAGTTGACACTGGTGAGGAATCTATTGCTGACTTTCAATTTTAAAACATAAAGAATACTGTACAATGCCACAATACTCAACAATAATGCACCCCGAAACGATTCTATCAACAAGCGATAAAACTTCTTCAAGATCGACCAAAATCGGTCCGTGGTTGTTCCTAAGAACATTGATAATGTGCTCAATATGATTGAGAAGGATTGACATGCAACATATGTATCATAAAATACATACATCCTTCAGCATATCGATGACTGCACTACATTCGTTTGCATGAACATTTACATATGAAAAGGAAGTCCATATGGACTCCACGACGCTCATTAAAAAATTTGTTTCAATTGGCATGAGGAAATGCTCGGAAAGTTCAACAAAGTTACTACATAACATTGTAGCAGGTGACGAATTCTTGATATTCGTACGACCTAGAAACCAAGCAACAATCAGCTGCGTGTTTCAAACTTAAACCGAATCTATCATTAGGTGCTTGTTCGCGAAGCATTTCCATGCGAATATATTGTTTGTTATTTGTTTTTTTGTTCTTAGGTGAAATGAACATTTGTTTTCCGAAAGTTATATATGAAATCAGGAAAACCAGTCGAAAATGTAGCATCATTATTTGTTATCTAATCTCTTCTTTGTGTATACCAATTAGTGGTGTAGCAAGGTCTGCTGGTAGCAGGTGCAGTAGCTTAAACTTGTTAACTCCATGTCCACTAAAATATAAAGTGAATTTTATTAAGAATTTTTTTTATTCAATTGGTTAATACATAAATGTAAGAAAAATGTTAACGCTAAAGTGAGATTAGGACGAGAGTTGAAAAGTTCATATACAACCGAAAACTATAAGAATCTTTGGTGACTTTTAGAAATCCTCTTAGCCATGAAATTTCTGGACGGATACCATCTAAGAAAGCTCATCGTAATTTTCAACCAAATATGGTACAAACTCGGGAGGTTTAGTTCCCGAGATTACTCGGCTATAAGACTGAAAACCGAACTGATATACATTCCATGCAATCACAACGTGTTTTCTAGTTGAATCTGTCAATAGACTTTTTCAGTTCTTGATCCAAAGTCTCTGGGCATAATTTTTTTGTCCTGGCAGTTTTTCTTTTTTCTACAGAAATACCCATCTCTTTATATATGTCTTTTGCAAATTGCAGTTTTTCCTGATCATATCTTTTGTCTTTCAGAAATACCGAAAGATTTCTTATCTTGATAACAGCTTATTTCAAGAAGCTGCAAATACTTTTGAACGAAGTTGATTTCTTCTTAGAGATTATTCTATAAACACAAAAGCATAAAGACAAAGAATAACACATTGCGTGCAACAAAATTTGAGCTACTCATCTGAGCTGCTCATCCTAAGCACCATATAGTTCCTCAATGGCATTGACAATTTACTTATAACGATTAAACGCAGGCTCAACAGCTTCGTAATGAGTACTCCGTCTTCTTTCTGACATTCGCTTTAACGATAACTTCAAGATTTGTCAGAAAGATCGCCCTTGGGTACGTAGGATCTGAGAAAAAAAATTAGACTTGCTAATCTTCCAAAAGAAAGTCACGCATAATGGAACTGTTGCAAAAGAGTGTATCTGGAGCGATTGAGATAGTGGTTTTGCACGGTACAAACAATGCTGTAAGATTAAGTTTACATATCTTTGGTTGCACTCCTGAATGAACTTCAGCTATAGTAGAATAATTGTCGTATTCTTGTCCTCGGCGCATTTTATATCAAGTTCCATTCAGTAACCTTCAAAATATCTTCCATTATGTGAACGACTTTCTTTACAATGAGCTGAAAATCCCGAGAACCCTAAAATACGAGCTCCTTTACTTCAGATTCCATGCAAAGTATGATACTAAAATACTTTGCATTGTTAATACTTTGTTTACAATCTTTACTCTATGGTCGATTTTAGAGGGGACAATATTTACCCATCCGAATCTGTAAAACGTTTTGTGTCGATGTTTGAGTTAAAAGTATTATCTTGTTAGGGCTAACGACTTGGAGCGACGATATTTATGGCAGAGATGAAACAGCGAGTCACCAGAAGCGATCGTTTATTTGAGCAAACAAGGGGAGAAAAGAAACGTGACAGAACAGTCTCCTCACGCATTTACATTAATACTAAATCATTACAGCATCACATCGTTCATCGATAATTTCTTGGATTTAGCTATACCCATGTAAATTATTTGACATGCTATTTTAAGTAAGGAAAAGACGCATTAATACAAAATCAGCGATTTTTTTATCGCCACTCACGTTGGTGTATGAAGGCCACACGCGATTTCCACGCCATTGACACCGTCGAACAAAAACTATGTAAGCAATGATTTTTATTATCTCAAGAAGCTGTTTAAGCCTATCGAAATCATATTTTTGAGTTACAACCTTCTCTAATACCAGGTGATTGCACATCGCGAGATATAATTACCAAAAGAAACAAATTAGTTAGGAATTCATAAAGTTTGTTTGTACTATTTTGTTTCTTCGCCAATAAAAGCTCGAGAAATTATGTACACATAAAACTGTCTCATAAATTTCAAATTTTAGAATACCGTGATTATGGAAATTTATTAGTAGCTGTGAAACTGCAACGACAGAAATTTATTTGATTTTATTATTTACTGAATAAAAATTCTACGTGCTTTATTACTTAGAGTTAATGAATGTTTAAAGCAAATAAATCTTGTTTATATGTTTGTTAGAGATAATTCGAAATGTTTTAAATATTTATGTAAAAAGCATTTAAAGTACGTGCAAAATTTTATAAATCCGTAACTTATCGTCGAAAATCTGCATTGAGTGTATAGCATGTGTACATACATCAATTAAAATAACGACGCTTCTCAAACTGATTTATAAAATTTAGTTAATCTGAATGACTGGAAATAATCTGACTATGTTTTTACATATTTGAATTATTTTAATATACAACACATCATTTAAATGCCATGTATTTCAGTAAAATACTTTTGTATTCAAAATAGAAATAATGGAGGATACATTTAATGTTCAGAAAACAGGGCACCATTTGTAAAATAATAATTTAGTAAGTTATGTTTAGAGCCGTTTAAGATTTGGCCGCGGTGATAACTTGACATGTAAAATGGTTTACGTATGATAATTTATTAGACTTGTGGTATGAAATCCGTGTCTGCGAAGATGGCTCGAAAGGATTGTATGTATAGTTACAATAAAATCAATGTTCAATAACGAAGTAGATCTGATTTTACTATTTAAATTATTTTAACCGTTCCTTTAAGAAACAACACCAATTTAGGAATCACGTTGAACGAAAGGATAGTCGTAAATTACACGTTTGGCTCGTAATGAAATGGTAGTCAAGTTACTGTGGAGCCTACCATTAGATGGACGTGAGCTGAGTGAAACACACCTGTCGAAAACTAACTAGTAAATCTCAATTTATTGAACAATTATCAGTCTTTTATATATTGAAAACTAAATAATTAAAATACTTGATTTATCCTAAATATTGAATATTTTATTCGTGTGAATTTTCATAACGCACACCAATGTGTTTAAATTAAGTAAGTAAAACTACATGTCGCTATAATAATAATTATTACACATACAGTTGCATATTGTATTAATGACATTGATTTAACATGTAACCCAATAGTGTACCTATGTTTTGCTTTATTAAAAAATCGTAAAATTCTACAGCGTTTTTTTAAACAGTCGCTGCGCTTAAGGTCTGTTAAATGTGAAATCTCTTGTCTGTTTGAAACAGTGGGAACAGCTTTGAGAAGACAACTTCTGTTTCATGTACCAATAAAACGTTAAATCAACAATAAAAGAATAAAGCGATCGAGTAGTTTTAATAATCGATTTCATAAAAAATCACGAACTATTTTCTCTATCGACAAAAATGGACAAAAACTGAAATTTGCATTATAACTCTCTGTTTATCTGTATGAACCTTCTACATGAGATGCGCTAAGTTGTGTAATATTCGGTGAGAATACAGGTGATCTTAAAATAACACAGATTTACTTTCAAATTAAAACAAACATACACACACCCTTACACGCCACCCTCATATATATATATAGAAGAATTATTTACTCAAATTTTGGATAGTAATTTACTTTAAAAAATGAACTGATTATTTGTTTTCACTAGTCGAAACAATACCAGATAGATAGATAGATAGATAAAACCTTTATTGGCATACAAAAACTAAAACAACTCTTACAAAAAACAATGGACAATAAACAATACAAAAATTATACATATCTTAACATTAAATTTCATTGGCAGAAG
>WYDF02104648.1:0-10538 GCA_009867245.2 Adranes taylori
TGGAAAAATGAAGGTAGGGTAGAGGGCAAATAACACAAGTCTTTTGGGTTACGAAAAAAGTCGTCAGGAGTCAAATAACCCAACTCTTTTGGGTTACGAAAAACGACGGTAGGGGTCAAATAACCCAACTCATTTGGGTAAATAAAATCTGACCTGGTAATGGATAGTCGTTGTAAGACGGGTTATCATCTAGTCACTAATAATGACGCATTTAAACGCTATGTTTTATTGTATACATATATGTATATGTAGTACTGTATTATACACTACATTTGTACATACACGCAATTAGAGTGTTAACATAAACTAAAACTACAATAAAAGAAGAATTATACTTACAATACAGTACATATGTATATATTTGTATCAATAGTCTACATTGAAGTGGAAGGCATAACATAATTTACTATTTCCGTCTGCTTTTTCACTTTAAATGAGATTTTCAACACTTGTCCTCGAAGTCGCTTCAATACTAGAATGTCACTAGCGGAGACACCATTTTCTTCTACCCAGGTAATACATGTAGCAAAGGAATCCATGGCAGATCAGAAATCGTGAAGTATTGCGTCACTTGCCCTCTCCCACTTTCTTCTTCCTATTCTATTGTCGTCACTGCCTCTATAATGTCATCGTCTCACAAAAATTGGGTATTTTCCTGTTCGTAACCAGTCAGCCACTTGCTGACGTCATCTGTTGTCAAAATATTATCAGCTGTATCCATGAGCCATCTATTAAACACGTCGTGCAGCAGATTTAAGTTACTTTAATCGACATCAAGAATCGCTACGTTGTTTGGCTTTTTCTTTGGCTGCTCTTACAATTCCATGTTAATCCACAGCTTTCCCCACGAACAAACAACCAGTTTTTATCTTTCATATACCATACACGTATGTAATATGTATAGGTATATGACAGATATAGGATTCATGTTGTACTAAGGATAATTCAAGCATTCGCATGTGAATAAACTACATCTTTCAGGTTAATTTCTTGTAATGATTTAATCACACTGTCGTCTTTAGATAAATCCGTGTACAGGTAAGGAAGTAGATACATAAAACGGATAAAACTGACGTTTAAATTAAAATCCTCTTCAAGAGGGTGACCGGTACAATTCTTCAAAATAAGCAATGCTTTTTGTGGAAGCTTCCGTTCTGTAAGGACATTGTTTTAATCACGCTACAAACAGTTCGTCAAACCATTCGAAAAACAAGGACTTAGTCATTCACGCATTGCCTTGGTTTTTGTAATCAACAAGAAGTTGAACTTCCTTAAATGATCTAGGGCTTACCAATCACTAACATGTTCATCTTATGTGTGTCACTTGCATTTGAACAAGGCAATAAAGTGACTCTGTCCTTTGCTAGTTGTTGTCCAGGAGCACTAGCTTCAGCGCGTTTAATATAGGTTTTTTTACGTAAAAGCCGCCAAAACAAATCGCTCTCGTCCGCATTGTACATTTGATCAGGAGTTAAAGCCATTTCTTTAATTTTTAGCAATTTTTCATTGTATGGCCCGACCGCGTCAACATCAGATGACAACTTTTCACCCATCATACTCAACATATACATCTTTTAAATTTGTCCAACCATCCCGTGTGGCCTGAAAATCACCTTTCTTCATAATTTCACCTTTCTTGTAAAATTCACCTTTCTTGTAAAAATCTAGCTTTTACCTTTAGAATTTCTTCAGAAATAGTCATATACCTATTGCGTTCTTGTAAAAACCAAAAATAAAGGCTATCTTCAACTTGTGGAAACTCACCAGTTTTCCGCGCACTTTTCATTTTTGTTGAAGAAAGTATTTATCCTGTCACTGTTCTTCCTTATATCGTGAATTATAACGACCAACTCCATATTCTTTTGCGAGACTAACTAACGTTTTCAAGTCGTTTCAAAATCCTATTTTCATTCACAAGCGATAATGTTTTATATATAAGTTTACAAGGCATTTTTAACTCCCATCATTGCAAACACAAAAATACACTAATGAAATACAGCACGTCAGCGAGCTAGCACAACACGGAACAGACTGGCGTAAGGCAGACGAGTTAGAGACACATACATCGCGCACAACGGTCATGGACTCAAATGACTAGGAACACAGAATATAATAGAAGGAGCGGTCCCATTGATATACTATAGCAGAAAGTGAAGTTGGCCGCCGCCATCTTGGTACACTGCTCCATCACTACAAATCTTACCCGAACCCGATGTTTTGTAGAATTACCAAAGCAAAAGCAAACTACATTATTTTTTACAATAACATTTTAATATAAGAAATAGTTTAGTAAAGTATATGTATAAAAGTTTTATTATAGAAAAATGAATTTGAATAGTTTTTTACAATATTAGAAAGAATCATTAAAACTAACAATATTAATTGAAATTAAACTATAGATAACTAAAATTTTACTAAAATTTTAGTGTTGTCACAAAACGGTTCAAGCAAGGAGCATGTGAAAATGGTAACAAAGAAAGCAAAGGAGGTAATAGAGAGGATGAGGATGGTATGGTTGGTGAGAATATGAGATTAAAGATTATGAATGTAGGTGTTAATAGTATATTGTTGTACGGAGCTGAGGTGTGCGCGGTAGAAGAAAAAAAGAGAATGGAGAGGGTGCAAGTTGGATGTATTGTGAAGAGGATGCTAGGTGTGGATAGGAGTACTAAGAATGAAATAGTTATGCAAGAGGTAGGCATATAGAAGTGCTGGATACGTGGAGTTAAAATGGTGAAGTTTGAGGAAAAAGTATAGAAAGATTAAGGGATTAGGCTGGTAAAGGAAGTTTATATGAAGGGGATGTTGACGGATGGAGGAGGTGGAGAGGGAGAAGGGGGGGGGTATATGAATGGATTGCGAGTAGGAAAAAAGTTAATAGGAGGATTGGATGGTCAACATGGTAATGGTGGGAAAAAGTGAGAGGAGTAGGAATGTTGTGGGTAAGGTAAGAGAAGTGATGAGAGATGTAGGGAGGCAGGAGAGGTAGGGTAAAATTGCTGAAAGCAGGTATAACAGTAGGTACAGGTGGGTTATGGATGAGGATGGTATGGCTGGGTATTTATCATCAGGATTAGGTATGGGGAAAATAGAAACAATAGCTGGATTCAGGTGTGGGAGTGAAGAATGGGGTTATAAGTACTAGATGAAAGAGGAAGAAAGAATGTGTAGAATATGTGGAAGAAAGGAGGAGAAATGGAACCATTGGATAAAAGAGTGCGAGGGGATTGAATGGAGTGAGAATGAGAAAATATTGAGAAAATTCTGGAGGATCTGCTTGGGAAAAGAGGAGAGAGGGATAGATATTATGAAAAGTATTTTTGATGAAATAAATAAAAGAAAGTAGTTAGGATGGAATGGAATCAGGAAGGGATAGGTTTGAGGGTTATAAAGAATGAGGGCGATTGGATGGAGAAAAAGAGAAGTAGGGTGTATAATTTGAATTAATAATGGGGGGGGGGGGATTAAGGAAAGGATAATTGAGAGAATGGGAGATGAAAAGAGATGGGAGTGGGAGGATAGAACGGGTGCGGTTGAGCGAAGAACGGAGGGGTTTATGGGGTATGGAAGAAGGGGAAAGGGTGTGGACAGTTTGGTGTAGAAGGCGGAGGCCATTATGGCATAAGGATAAAAGTCTTCCCTTCTTCCTGTAGGAATTTTGTTTTTGTTGTATTATTAATTATATTTTGTAATTTAATAGTTTGATTTATAATAATGTAGCAAATCTATGGCAATAAAGGATTATTTATTTATTATTTATTATAAAAATTTTGTTAAAAGAACATTACAATTAATTTTGAAAAGATAAAATAAATATTGTAGAAAATGTGTACCTTAAAGTGTCATGGACACAAATACGAGCGACGTACTGATTTAATCCATAATTTTTTTTGGATATATGTGTTGGAAAATAATTTATTAGTAAAGGAGTTTGGTAATCAAATTAATTATGAAGTTTTTAGTCAAAAATCAAAGTGAAACTTTATTGTGATTATCAAAAATATAATAAATTACCTGTGAAAACTTATGTTTTATTCTTTTCTTTGTACAGGATTTTTTGCATATTCTTAGCACTAAAAGGAATAAAAACATAAGGTAAAATAATTTTGTAATCTAAAATGGAGCTAGAAATTATAGGTAGAGATGGCAGAGATTCGAGTAGCACTACTGAACATGCAAATTCGCCCGCATCGTGTGTAAAGCCAATGCCAGAACCATTACCAAATGATTTTTACACCATATCATTTCAACACACGCCATCGTCAGGATTTCCACGAGGGGACAAAAATGCATCAGGGTCACGATTATTCAACAATACCCAACAATCTGAACATCCACATTTAAAGAGCGTTGAAGAAACAACACCTGGATGTACATTACTGAAAACACTTCAGCTTTTGCTATAGCTCTATCTCGAGGAGGGAATGACTGAAGTGTCGTAGCAAAACTATAAAAAATTTGCTGAATGTCATTGCACTTTGTTTTATGTTCTAATATGAATTTCATTAACGAAGGCGCTTCACGAGAAGTATACTACGGAAACTTTGTTTGAGGAATCTTAGTCCGTTTCATTGTTTTGTGATAATCCAGAAATTAAATGTTTGTTTTTAGAGGTAGAAGGCTGGGTCAGAGTTGCTTCACAAACGTTTGTTTGCTTTGGAAGTGGTGATTTTGTGCTATGTTAATATCAGAAGAAGCCAAAGTTGCTTCATTGTCTTCATCGGAGCCATTTTCTTCGACATTACTATCTTTGTCTTCATGAGTGGTTGGGACAGTGCAAAGAATGGGTCTCTCTTTAAAATGTACAGCGAAAGAAAAGACAACTTGTCCTGATATTTCCATTTTGTAGATTCACCAGCTTGTCCACTTATCGCCTCTTGTTGTTTTTTATAGCACGTCGGAATGCATTCCGTAACAAAGCCCATGATTTCTTACAGTCTTTTTATGAAACAAATAATAATAATATATAACCACAAAAAATGAAATAACAATTAATAAATTTGTTTCAGATTTCTGGCAACTGGAGATTCCAATTTGAGTGTAGCATACAGTTATCGGCTGGGTGTCAGCACTGTGCATAATATAGTTACAGAAGTATGTACAGCTATCGTACAGGAAATGACAGAAGAATACATGCCAATACGTACCAAAGACAAATGGTTAATGATATCAGAGCAATTTTGGAATCTACGGAACTTTCCCAATTGTCTTGGAGCTATAGAGGGCAAACACGTCGTTATAACAGCTCCGGTATACGTTGGTATACGTGAATGGTGCTTAAACGGTAGGCCGTTACATTCATAGATGCTTATACAAATGAAAACTGTTAGCATCAAGAAAGATTTACGACTTCCGCACGTTTTTAAATTAGATTTATATTTTTGATCATTATATAAATCTTTTAATATTCGTTGCGATTTTCAAAGAAGCTATTATTGTTTTGTTATATTTGCAATTTGGAGTATAAGTTTCTGGCTTTACTGATCAGTTCCACCCATCAACTTTCAGGAAGCCATTCGATTTTTAACGGTTTTTACATAATCTGTTACTATTAGATCAGATGCTATGATTCGAGAATTCCCAAGCTTTTGGCTCGCGTAGAGTTACTACCACCACTTACGATACACAAGTGAATAACCACCAAACTTTTTGCTTATAAAAGATCCTAACAATCCAATATCAAGTGAGAAGGAATTGCGGAATTGTAATCTTCGGATCTGCTGTGAGAACCTCGCACTATTCGAAATCATAATTTGAAATTAAAACGACCATATCGATTTTACGGTCAGCGAGCGTTTATCGCAGCAGGTATAATGATTTGTTCAACGTAGCAGCGTATAGCCACTATGAATCTAATCAGATATAAAAACACAATCAAAATAATTTACAATCAAAATCTGAGTATTTAAATTTATAAATACTTCGTACGTTAAACTATCAATCATCACGTCGAAATCTTATAAATAAATGTACGTCTAGGAATAATCGTCGTATATACGCCTAGAAACAATATATATATATATATATATATATATATATATAATGTAGGCCGCTGAATCGGTAGATGTTTTAGAAGTAAGAACTGTTAGCATCGAGAAAGATTTACGAGTTACGCTTATGTTAAAATTAGATATATGTTTTTTATCATTATATAAATCTTTTAGTATTAGTTGCGATTTTCAAAAATCTATTATTGTTTTGTTTTATTTGCGAATCAGAGTATAAGTTTATAGTTTTACTGATCAGTTCCACTCAGCAACTTCCAGTAAGCCCTGCGATTTTTAACGGTTTTTATGTACTCTTTTTCTATTGGTTTAGACGCTATGTTTCAAGAATTCCCAAGCTTTTGGATCACGTTGAAGTACTACTATCACTTATGATAAACAAGTGTATCACACCCAAAATTTTTACGTATAAAAAACCCACGCAATACAGTTAAGTGAAACGCAATTTGTAAATTGTGATCTTCGGTGAGAATTTCGGGCTATTCGAAATCATAATTTGGAATTAAACGAAGATTTCGTCTTACGGTCAGTGAGCGTTTATCGCAGTAGTCATAATGATCTGTTCAAAGTAGCGTATAGTCAACATGAATCTAATCGGATATAAAGACACATGGTCTATAATCAAAATCTAAGTATTTAAATTAATAAATAAAATTTCGTATGTTAAACTAGCAATCACCATACCTAAATCTTATAAAAATATATACGTCTAAAAATAAAAAAGATGTATGCCGCTGCATTGGTAGATGTTTATTGAAAATAAAAACTGGTAGCATCGAGAAAGATTTAAGAGTTCCGCACATGTTTAAATTAGATATGCGTTTTCATCATTATATAAATCTTTTAATATTAGTTGCGTTTTTCAAAGAAGCTATTATTGTTTTGTTTTATTTCGAATCGGAGTATCACTGATCAGTTTGTTATTGAATAACATCTCATGTCAATTAAGACAGGTAATAAGTAATCCTCTAATAACATCAATTGTAATATAAATTGTTTAATCAAATTTAATTTTATTCGGATAAAATATATAAATTCCTTACATAAAAATTTAATGAACTAGAGAAAAACGGATATGTTTAACGGATATGTTTAACACCAATAAGTGGAAGGAGATAGGGCCTGAACGCAAATTTCACATTTGTATGAAGCAATACGATGCCACCTCCTAGTACAAGCGAGTAGATTTGATGCATTTGTACTTGTTTTGGTCTTCGCGGAATTACTTCCGTAAAATTCGTGAATTTAATATATAATTTGTTCTTATTCGCTGTGTCTACATTTAAAGGGGCAGTTCTTCCAGCGATCTTGGGGTATCTCTTGCACTTTGCTATGATAAGTTGGACAACTTATGTTTTCGTAGATTTTCGAGAGAAAAGCAACGCAATATTAATTCCTAAAAACTGTGTAGTCGATGGTTCAATAAATGGGCGTAGCTTGAGAGAAACTTTTGCTAAAAATTTTAGGAAGTTTAGAATTGCGTCCAATGGGAAAGCATCTTTGATCCGTTAGAAATTCTAGGAATCAATATTGCGTTGCTTTTCTCTCGATATATATATATATATATATATATATATGATGAGTAGTTGTTTGTATTCAGGGTTATATCTCGCGTCTGGCATTGTCGAGTCTTAGAGGAAGTCTGAAAACGCGCTTGTCGCACCTGCTACGGTGACGCATGTTATTGTGTCTACATATGTTGTTCATGGTGGTCGTACACTAGGTCATTGAGGGGATGCTGATGGTGGTCGTTCCAAAGATGCATTTTTGTCTGATTTATTGTTGCTGTGAATTATTTGTTGTTTATTTTCACGGTATGGATGTAATACAAGTTTCCAAGTGCTGGAAATTTTTCGTTGTCGTTTTGTTTATTCATCGTATTCACTCGTTTTTCGATTTCTATGGGATCGGTTTTTTTTAGGATCGATGATATTTTGTCGGTAGTTCCTTTTATATACGGAAGAGGTGCAATGGCAATTGGTTCAGATGGTGCTGGTTTCGGACGTTGTATGTTGTACAAAATACAACGTCTGGAACCATTTTTGCCATTGTACCATTAGTAAATTGAAAAAGCTTCGTGATGGAAATTGGCTTAGCTTGCCTATTTTTTCATTTGTTATCCATCAATATTGTGTATGTTATATTTATATCGCCAAGGAGACATTTAATCTGCTATAATGACAGCTCTGTTAATATTGGTAAGATTTTACGTTGATAAAGATCACACTGAATCAAATTCTACTTGAACTTTTGATCTTATTTGCAATTTAATTAAACTATTAATTTAATGTATGACGAGCGCTCGTTTCGGATTTTGTATTCCTGGTCAGGTACGTGTAAGTATAATTCTTCTTCTCCATTTTTCAAGAATAATCGCACGATACATCATTTTCCAAACAATGAGACTTTTTAGATAAGTAAGATATATTAGAATAATTTAAATATTAATAAAAAAATTTATTTGAGAGAGATCGAAGATAGATCGAAAAGTCCAATAACAATAATTAAAAAATGACAGTGGCGTACCTAACGCCTCAGGGGGGGGGGGGTCGTAATCTCTCCCCAAATTTTATAAAATTTAGAATGGTAAGCTTTCTTATATCTTTATGCTTTTAACTCATAAAAAACTAAGATTTGTTTTTCTTTGGTTCGAAATAAGATCGAAGTTTTTTCATTGCAGAACTTTAAAAATTCATAACTCGACCAATTATTGAAATTTTTCTATTAAATAATCAGCGTTCTGTTTTGAATTCCATCTAGTACTAGAAAATGTAGCTAATTCTATTTTGACCTCTGCCAAGTTAAGGTCCCTTTTCCAATGGACGGTCACATATATAAAAATTACGGACTAAAATATTATAAAACATTCATTACTTCGCCACATACTATTTGCAGACAGCGCAACCTTGCACATATGCTCACATCTGATCAATAGTCTGTGCCTGGAAATGTACGAAATTACATGTTTTTGCGAAGTTCGTTCATAAAGGAATAATACATTGTGTGTGTTTACTTGGTTAAGATATTCATTTCGTATATTTTGTAAATTCATACTACGCAGCTAAAACTGTCTTCGTGGTTATTTCCGTTAAAGTTAGCAATTGTAGATACCTCAACATTGTAGATACCTCAGCCAGGCCATCTTTCATATATTGGATCTGGAAGTCATACGTTTCATTATATTTTGCATAAAACTAAAGTGATCAAAACTAAAACTAGGGAGAGTCAAAACTAAAGTGATTGTTTTAGTTTTGATTCTCCCTTTATAACTCCTCTATTAAATTCTATTAGCACAATAGTTCTTTAGGGTAAATTAAAAAAATAAATAAAAGTAGCGTAATCTATAAATCATCTACCCATGAATCCCCCGGTTCCTGTACTTGCCTACGGTGCGGACCGTTTTTCTGTACGCTTTGCCGCGCCCTCCGGCCGCTTGTGACTCACTTATATACGCGCATATTTCCCAACACATGAGTCCCTTGGTCCTCATATTTGCCTATGGCGTGGGCAGCTCCGCTGTACGCTTTGCCGCGGCCTGCGGTCGCTCTAGACTCGTTTTTGGAAAATTTCTAAAGGATTTCTAAACATTTCTAAAAGAAATTTTTGGCGTCTTGAACGTTTGAATTCGCGTACGCACGAAATCGCCAACCCATGGATCCCCCGGTTCTCATATTTACCTGAAGGGCGGGCAGTCAAAATGTATGAAACTTGATTTACAATTATTTTTTCCTATCTTTCAAGGCTTCTGTGATATATCGAAAAGTTTGTTAAACTTCAAGCGTGGCAACGTCGCGCTTTATAGCATTTGGAGACATGGCACTAATTTCATTTGACACATAATACAAGGTAGTACGTGCGAATAAAATTTCAGTCTTCTAGTTTTAAAACTGAATTTATAAATAAACTGTTCAGTTTGAACCCCTCCCAACATTATAATGTAGACCGAACAGTATAATGTGAATAGATGAGGTTGAAAGATATAATCGAACAGAATATTATTAGATGTGATACTATTTGGTTGCATTTGTCGACACCTGGTTGACATTGAAATTAAAAACTTAGTATATTTATACGTTCATGTAATTGAAATTGATCATAACTAATATTCCTCAATTGAACTTTATTATAATATTGTATTGAAGATGTATATAAGATTACTCTGAAGATGTATTCAAATATCGAAACTTCGAATCTTCGTACTATTATTCATATATTGAACTTAAATACCATATTGTAGTGAAGATGTATTCCTATATCGAAATTGTTGAACTACAAACACTGTATATCTACGGTTCATTTTTTACAGTTGCTATATATTTTTCATCAATGCTTATATATTTACGCTACATATCATCAAATTCTACTATTTATTATGGAACATTTATAGTAAAACAGTATGATCTGGCCAATTGGATGAAATACACAAGCGTCACATATTGTGATCCTTCACAATTCATTCCACATACACTTCTTAAATAGGTTAGATGCATATATCTATATATATATATATATCTATATATATATATACAGGGT